>WHYT01014294.1:64018-87918 GCA_009806455.1 Tetrax tetrax
TTTTTTTTTTTTTTTTTTTTTTTTTTTTTTTTTTTTTTTTTTTTTTTTTGAAAGTCAGCATTGCGAACCTGCAGATTCCTAGTATGATCACTTTAGTGACCTGTCATCGTAGCAAAGGTTGAAAAATAAGATAGATCACCATATATACACTACTTGTGATGGGATTAAGACAATGTTCCCATACCCATACTGAATTAGTATAATTTATTGTACTTCAGTTTTCCCTCTTGGTAAACACAGGTGATTACTGAAATTTGAGTTGTGGCGTTCAGAAATCTTGACAACTGACTAACATTCAGAATCTGTTCTTTTTATCAGCATCTGCAGCAAGGTTTGACAAAAAAATAACAAACGCAGTGAGAAGTAAGGTATAGAAGCCTTATCATGAAGGTTTTATGCTACTGTGCAAGACAGCTTGGAAAGATATTTTGTATGCTCAGGAACAAGAAACTGAATCCCTTATGCATTATCATTGAAGACATTAAGTTTTTTCTTAGTATCAGTCACAGCCTAATTTTGTGTGCTACCTACTGAGGACATTTTTGTTTCTTTTCACATTTTATAGCACTTCATTGAATCTAAATAAGCTATTTTTATAGGAAGTCTGAAGATAATAGTTCCAAATGTTCTGATGATTAAGGCTTCTTAACTTGCATAGGATATAGATAACATTTGGTACAGTTTGCAGAAGCTTAGTGTTAGTTTTGTAACTCTTCAAGCATATAAATTTTTGAAAAAATCAATTTTAAATGGTTTTTGTTTTCTGTATTTATTCATTTGCTCTATTAGAGACGGATTACATCATCAGCATAACTTTGACAAAACCTACTTTTTTCTATTCAGATCAGTCATACTATTTTATTTTTCTAATGTGTACAGAATCTGTCTTACAAGTTTTTGTATACAGCTGTCAACATTAAATTTGTATTTTATGTCCAGCAGGCTCGCAGATGGGTCAGGGGCTCTGGAGAGTTGCTAGGAACCAGCAACTGCAACACCAAGGATTAAGTGGACAAGGCTATCTTACCAGAGAACATGGTAGGAGGATAGCTGCCAACAATGTTTCCAATACAAGCCATCGCAAACAAGCCCAAGGAGGCATTGACATCTACCACCTGTTGAAGACAAGAAAGTCTAAAGAACAAGAAGGATTCATTAACCTGGAAATGCTGCCACCAGAGCTTAGTTTTACCATTTTGTCATACCTGAATGCCACTGATCTCTGTCTAGCTTCATGTGTCTGGCAGGATCTTGCTAATGATGAGCTGCTCTGGCAAGGGTAAGCAAAAAAAAAAAAAAAAAAATCACCTGTACATAGTAAAAATAATCATTAGATTTAAAATTTGTCTCAACATGTGCTTGTTGTCATTCTAACCTTAGCAAAGGTTTCCTAAGTTAAATGAGATTTGATATAGGGGAAACATGAATATAGTTTAAATATGTGCTATTCTGGATTTCTAATTACTATCAAGTATTAGTGGAGATTACTACATACACAAGTGTTCTTGGTACAAGTATACATGTGTATTACTACACACCTGTTGTTTGATGTATCACGGGGGGAAAAAAAACAAGGACTTGTTTTCACTTTTGTATTAGATCAAAGCACATCCAGAATGTTTGTATTACTATTTCTCTGAACTAAAGACAAGTATCTAGCTTGAGCAAACAAACCTCTTCAGCTGAAGCTCTAGGTAGAAAGGGATGAGAACTCATCTACTGTACTGTCTGAGAGCAACTTAAGTGTATGTTTTTTGGAAGATGGTGATGGAAGGGGGAAAGAAAAGGTCAGTTCTGCACATGTGTCCAGTGGAATTTCTGCAATCTAACAGCTGAAACACATTTATATAACATATGCAGAGTTTGTATGTCCAGGAAATAAATAAAGGAGCATTCTATCAAATAAAATAGTATAAGATCAAAATTTAATTAAAAATATTTTATTTGGTGTTTTACAACACTAGGAAAGACTCATGAAATTATATTTAGAGTAGATGGTCAGCAGAACTTGTATCTTTTTTCACTGCATATTCTTACTCCTTAAGAGACAGTAAGTAGTATTACTGTAATAGTTGGGTTGTTGGTGAGGTCCTCTTTCTTTTCCTTTCATTGTGCTCTACATCTCTTTCTTCCTCATCTATTTCTTTGCCCCTTTGCATTTGAATTAAGCAGCTTCCCTTCCTATCATGCTTTATGAAGTCAGCAATAGGATAATGCAATTATAACTTCTTAGGCACAATTGTTCTGCCCTTGGGGACTGTTGTCTTGGCGGGGAACAGGAATTGTAGTGAAGATCATGTGCAGTTTCTAAGTTTGTGTATATCAAATAGCTGGGCAGTTGAGTAAGTGTGCATTGTCTTGCACTTGGTTCTTGGTGTCAAAACCACACTAAATACAAATAAATTCCCTGGAGCACAGCTTAAAGATACTAGAGCTTCTTAACAGTATGCAGTATATATTCTTAACATACAGAGGGGAAAAAAAAAGAAAAATGTTTTCCTTAGAGTTCCTCCTGGGAAATAGTTAATCATTTTTAGTGAAATCTTCCCAAATAATACTCAGTTCAAAGTACATACTTTGGTAGTGAAAATATGTCTTGATTTACAAATTAATAAAAACCTCCAATTGCATAACCTCTGTAGATGTTTTAGTCTTTGATATTCCACCTGTATTGGATGTGTTTTTTGTTTAGGCTTTGGCAAGTTCTGTGGCTGCAGTTCTGAGCTCGGTGTAAATAAGACCCAGCTTCCTGAACTGAACACAGCGTCTCTCCCCTGTCCTCAGTGGCTACCTGCTGGGTCCTAAGAATTGTGCCTAATTATTTGCAAAACAGATGTGTTGAAGCAGATCTACCAGTTCAATAAGGAATCTAGATAACAATCAGAGTGCGTAGAAAGTGAAAGTTCAAGGGAATTTCAGACGGTGTCAAGGAGACTGAGGTGACGGACAGAAACCAATGAAACGGAGATATGGAGTCAGGGTGGGATAGAAGGGAAAGGAGCTGAGAAGTGGATGGGGCTAGGAAAAGAGGAAAGGGCAGATGGGGAAAGCGGTGAGTTAATAGCATAATTTTGTGCAGATGTGCTGTCCAACTGTGCACAACTAGGGCACAAGAAACAATTCTAAACTGTCATACTGCTGCAGGAGGACAACTTGTCACAGTTATCCGGTGCTCAGGTACTAGGAGGGCCAGAGGTCGCAGCTGTGTGGATGTCGTTATGATGCCACCTACTGGGATATGTTTTGAGATTACCCTCAAATACATAAAAACCTGGGTGAGAAGAAAACAATAATCACATAAATGAAGACTTTAGCCACAGACATGTAAAAGGCTAAGTGTTACAAGCAAGCTATTTCTGACTTCTCCTATAGTTTAAGTATTTGGCTTTGCAGTGTTGATTACGTTTTACTTCTGTAAAATACATGAAATACGGAAAAGAATTTTGATGATAGACTAATTCTATTTTCATAGGTTGTGCAAATCCACTTGGGGTCACTGTTCTATATACAATAAGAATCCGCCTCTAGGATTTTCTTTTAGAAAATTGTATATGCAGCTAGATGAGGGCAGTCTCACCTTTAATGCCAACCCTGATGAGGTAAGTGAACTGTTGCTGACAGTAATAAACAGTTAAAATAATTGTGATTGTAATTTATAAATATAGCCATATTAAAAGCCAAATTTTAGTAAGTGTTTTACTCTAAGAATGGTTAATACTAAGTTACAGCCTTATCCTGTTTTTTTTTTTTTTTTTTTTTTTTTTGCATATGGTACCTGTGCATATCATTTATGTGGCTTGCCTCTTAGGTGCTCTGTACAGCAGTCTGACCTATGGATGCCAGAAATTCATAACCATGTATTGACTTACGAATGAGGCAGACATCCTAACTGACGAGACGATGGTGAATTTAAAAAGGATAATAATACACTTACATAAATTAAAATGCTAAAGTGCTTCTGCAGAATATGACTTTGATTCCACTTCAGTTAAAGCAGGATGAGGTATAAAGTAACATCAATTAGTAAAGCAGGATGAGATATAAAGTAACATCAGTTACTTCTACGACAAGTATTGTTTCTTGTAAGGGATTTTTAAGTATTTCCACTATCAAGGAGCAAATCTTGAAATATTACGAAAAAGATAAACTGCTGAACTATCCCAAAAATCAGTTTCATCTGGATTTCTGTGGATGTTTGTTATGCAAAAACATAACCTTTCTTTATAGTATATAATGATACATATTTATTTTCAAAAAATATCCCTTGTCGACTGAAAGGTTTCAATTTATTAATTCATGTAACTGACTGGAAAAGTCAGTTTCTGCTTTTGCTCTATCACCTTTCAAGAAAGAAAAGAGTTTTAGATTAGACAGCTTTTGCCTGGGAGATATGCAACTGATGCCTAAGTGGCAAAGAGTCTTTTGCGTACAAAACCGGAGTCCTACTTGATGTTTCCTAGGAAAAGAAGGTAGATGGTATTGAACAGAAAGTAGTATTAACTTCCTGCATATATTTGTACGTGCACAAGGAAGTGGTAACTGAATAAATACAAAGTAGGAAAAGAATTAAGAGACATGGAAAGGTATAATTCTAGGAGCCAGTAGTTCATTCTGCTGATATACAGAAAACATGCACAAGACCATGGGGTGAAATAAATAAAGCAGTCGTATGAATCATTGCAATAATGTGATTTTGTTTCAGTTCTTACTTTATCTCATATTCTGCTTGCTAAAGTAACCCGTTACTTTTACTAGTCACAAATTACACTATTTTGTAATTTCTGTTACAGCTCTGCCTTGAACTGTGATACACAGTGCTGAGACATTTTATCAGCACCTTGCCACCTGAGTGATTAGCATTGATTTGCAGCAGTATTTTAATGAATTTAGTAATAAATGTAAAGCTTTTCAAATAAACACAATATTTAGGTAACTTAAATGTGTTTTCAAGAATATATCAGGTTTTACTTGGTAACAGCTTTGTCCACAGAAATTTGTCCTTGTCTTTCAATTTGTTTTAACATAACTTTTCACCTACTATCTTAGTTTATAATATGCTGTTATATTCCAACCTAATTTAAGGTAATCTTGGTAGGTTTAAAGCGTTTGGAGCCTTCACAAAAGGCACCGAATAAAAATTGTTATTTTTAAAGGAAATTAACATCTGCAAATTAGAGCTACCTTATAGTATACCTAAATTAGGTATTAAATTTATTATGCTATACTTACTTCTTCTGGGTTCACTATGGTGGTATTTTATGGTAGTAGTACAAACAGTTTGCTTCAGGCCTAGTGAGAGACGAGATCTTCAGGTATCTCCTAAGGGCTTCTGTTCCTCTCTCCCTGTGGAGCACCGTAGCCTGGTAGGAGTCATTCAGGGCCTGAGTTTCAGGAGAATTCATAAATACTATTGCTTTTATTGTTTACAACTGTGGTATCGGCAGAATTATTATTATAAGGACACTGTGACCGGAATATATGATATGACGTTCCACTATTACAAATTGCGTCTCCGAATTTCCTGCCAAACTCTGCTTTACATTTGATAACAGACCTGATCAAATTACTATAAAAATAGGAATACTTACAGCCACAGGAGCAAGATTCTCCAAAGGACACCGCCCATGTCATGAAAATGGGTAACCAGGCTCCACAGCAACAGCTCCAGAGCTAGCGGTGGCTCACGGGGTAGGGAAGAGCATCTACACACACTTTGTGGTAGGATTCTCTGGTTAGCCATTGTTGTGTGCATGGTGTTGTGATATCTGCTGTAATTTAGTGTATTGGTCATGTGCATGAGCTTGCATCATTCATAGCAGGTGCTCACATTCTGCTGAAAGGATGTGTCTAATCACATTACACATAATCTAAAAGAAACCAAAACCTCTAATGCATGTTTGGTTTCTCATCTTTTTTTGTTTGTTTGTTGTTTTTGGTTGATGGTTTGTTTTGTTGGTTTTTTTTTTCATATGGCAGCACCATTGTAGCCAAGATTTTTGAACTTGTTTTTTGTTTCTTTGTGAAGAGGGGAAGGTTTAGTGTTAATATTAACACCTGAATATGAATATTATGTTTAATCTGCCTACATGGTCTCTGCTGTAGTTTATTCTAAGTAGTATGTGGTATATGTGAAGTGTTTATCCTGCAGTAGTCATTTCATATCTCATATGCTTATGACTTAGAATTTGTAAACAACCGAAAGGTATCTCCCACTGTCTTGTATACTGTTTCTAACTCCCTACAAAGTATTTTGCAAGTTTATTACATAGAGCTATGGTATGTAGTTAAAAGTGGAACTGAAGTTGGAAAAGAGAATCCTTTGGTCAGGAAAGAAGGTCTAATTTTTATTTGATTTGGAATATTTACTGTGCTGTGTATTTCTAACCAAATTTTTTTGAAAACTTAGCCTGTTTCATAGTGATCTACTAAGCAAGCCAATTTTGAGATGCATTGATTTATCTGTCCTAAGAATAGTAAAAGTACGTGTGTGTTGTAGAGGGAACAAGTTCTTTTATATGATTTATCTAAGATGTTTGAATGGACTAGATAGCTGAAACCTTTTGAAAACTCCACGTTAAAGTCGGAGAACTTTGGTTTTGTAAATTATCATTTATGGATTCTGTTTAACATGAAAAATATTTCTACGTTCTACTTGTGATTTCTGCCATCATAAGTGTGTATTACTGAGGCTGTATTTTAAAGACGTACAGTAAAAGAGACACTGTTTGAAATGTATGTTCTATATTGTGTCCACATTTGTCGCAAAATGACTTGATTCATAACTTAGGAAAATAATCTTTAAAATTTCTATTAGAAAATATAACATCAGTACTGTGCATTTTGTTCCAGAAGATGTGCCATGGAATATATTAAGATACTGCATTTCCCTAGAAAAATGAAAATGATAATACCACACATGTCTTAATTATTATTATGTCTTAATTATTATTATGTCTTAATTATTATTTACTAATAGTGTTAATGTTACCTAGAAGCCCAGATTAGAAATTCAGACTGTACTATGGCAGATGCTATATGTACAGAATAAAATGACAGCCACTGTCCCCAAAGAATTAAACTAAATAGTTAAGCTAGTATTTAAACTTGAATTCCTGTATTTCCTTAGCTTTTATTTAAGAGTGTTTTAATTTGGTGGGTGATTAAAATAATCTTTATTTTAATACAGTACAGTCTAGAAAGAAATCAGCATTTTATGTTGATAATTATGTAGTCCTACCAAAATGTAAATACATAGAACTCATGGAATTATCAATCACCTAGAAATGTTAATATGCTACTAGTGATTTCCCTAGTCAGTTTTTAAAACTGTTTAAGCTAAACAAATAGAGCATGTGTACAAGCATTTATGTGAAATTTGAAATTTCAAATATTAAGTGACATTTGTCTTTGTTGACAAATGTATTTGTCATATATTTCCCTGCATTACTCTTAAATGCCCGTTAAGGTAGAAGCTTCATTGTCTCCCAACTCTGACTTTACAAACAATTCTATTTAAGTATTTAAAAGATAAATCATGTATATGTGTAGAAAAATAGCAATTCCAAAATTTCCACGCCATTAACTTGGAATATGTCTGGTTTATTTTGTATGCCTGTCTAAACAGAGATTTACAGCTACAAAAAGCTTTAGTATTGACTGCTGTACTGAAATCTTCTGAAAGTACTCTCAGCAGAGAAGAAAATCAATGCAGAAATAAAACCAATACTGAAAAAGAAAACTTCTCTGGTTTAGATATCTTGTATAGATATAAGTGAATGAAAAGGCTATTGGGAGCAGGTAGGATGCGAGCTAGGAGTGTCAGTGCTGTAATAGAATAGGTTGGTAAAACAAGTGTCATATAACTGGAAAAAAAGGAGCAACTGTAAAAAATAACATACTGAAGTAGAACAAATGGCTTTTGTTGTTACTATTAGTCTAGTTGTGATTGTTATTTGCATATATAATTTAAATCAACACTTTCATACATTAAGATTCTATCCAGAGTTGTCTGAAATTCAGCAGTAACATTCTTGCCTCAAAGGCAAGGTATCCTTAAGGCACCTTCCCTGATTCTCTAATGCTAAAAACATTATAGTGACAAACGGGCTCCTCATACAAGTTAGGCAAGCCCAGAGCTACTGGAAATCTTGGCTGTTGTACTGTTAACCTAACTACTCTTCTACAAAATTAGAATTAGAAGAACATACTGTGGGTGCTCATCCTGCAGCATTCCCTAAGTGTTAAAAAGACCTCTTCACACCTGGCAGGTAGTGGTACAAATCTGCCTACCTGCCTTCACTCAGGTGTTTCCTAAGAGAATTACCAGATGACTGCTAAATAATCTTAGCATAGATTTTAATAGCGTGTAGAGCTACTTATTTCAGCTAGTATACCTGTCACAAGCAGCCATTTTAGCTACCAAAAGTGATTTATTTGAAGTGTGGGCTCTGAGAGGAATTCAAGGCAGCGTCTACAGTGTTACAAAAAGCAGATTCAGTGACATGCCATAAATCTTGTAAGTAGATTTCATTTGCTGTGAGCCAAAATTTAAGAATTTTAAAGAAGAATCAGGTTTCTTTTGTCGCAAAGTATTTGTTGTTGCTTAGGAAGAAGTAAAAAGCAACTAAAAATCATAGTGTGCTGAAGTATATTTTATTTATACCCTGTTTATTTGTGGAGATGAGGAAAATTAATAACAAGACTGCGTTCACAAAAAAAGATATTGTCAAGCACTCTGTGTGGTGGGAGGAGAGAGAGGGAATTAGAGACAGGGAATAAAAATGCTTTGCAAAGACTTGTTAGCCTACCAGGTGAAGATCTAGCATTGAGTTGAAATCTAGTGCATGAAAGAAATTACTTATGGCATTTACTGTCACAGAGAAACTAACCCATTGGCTGTCTTAAAGAAGATGTTATTTTCATCCTGTCTTATCTATGACGTGCCAGGTATTTTCTGGATATGTTGCAGAAGCGTTTGTTAAATAATTGCAGCGGGAATACTACTGAGACTTCCTTACCAGGCTTCGGTTTGCTTTACCTTAAGCAAATACTTATTACAGAAGCAAACTAATGTCTCATCGAGTCAGGATGTGTGTAAAGGAGATGTTCTGCTGCTAGTCTTGTATAAATTGCCAAAGTACTTGAGGAATTAATAGGCAGTCATTGTTCATTCTGATCTCCTGGTTTTAGTTTCCTATTTAGCTCTAACTGAAGAAAGTACTTAACCTTATGTTGTCCATCCATATTATGGACAAACTTAAATGTGATCTGATTTGCGCTTAAATGCAAGCTTATAGTGCAATATATGTTTCATTACAGTTCTAAATAAAGATTCTTCTTAAAATCAGGGCCTAAAATAACTAGAATTTCTGTTTGTCTTACCTGTGTAAAACCTTTATATTTATATTTATTTTATAAAACATTATTTTAAGAAAGAAGTATGCTGATTAACTTATTTTCCATAAATATAGAAGCGAAAACTATGGACTGGTAAAAACAGCTAGATAACATTATAGGTGTTTGCTGGTTTTTCACTTGTGTTATTGATATCTTAAGCATATATTCTAATTTCTTTTTTTTCTTGATGTAACTGAGACTTTGCTTTACTAATCCACTTCATAAAACAACTTTCCAAGCATGCACTCAGTCCTTTATTTCTTTTTTTAATCAAAATTGAAGAGCACTGGGAAGTTAGTTTATACACTAAGTGACAGGTTGCCCCTACGTCTTTATAGATGTAATGTAAACTAGAAGGGCAGACTTGCAAAATATTGTGAAGTCTGATATCAGAAGATTTATGAAAAAATATTTCAGAAGTATTTTAAAGGCAATTTAGGTTGTGGCCCTGGTACATTGTCCTATGCTAGTGAAATGCACTGTCCTACACATTTTGTATTATTTCAACAGTATGGTGTAATTAAGAGGTACTGTACTTAAGTATTGTAACGCTTCTTTGTTACAAATCTCAGAACCACTTCCAGCCCCTGCCAAAATCAATTGAAAGTAGTTGATTAGTTATTCTCAGGTTTAGATTTTTGTTGTAAACATTTTAAAAATCCCTTAGGTTGGTTTTGATTTCTGAGATCGTAAGGAAAATAATTTTATGCTTTTGCATATTTCAATTAACAGAAAGAATCCAGAATATCACTGAAGTATCTATAAATTAAATTTGGCATGTGTATTCTCTAAGAAATGTGGCATGGCAAAGTGTGGAAAATTCTAGAAATAATAATATGAATATAAAACATACACAATTGTTCTGTCTTTTTAAACTTTTTTTATGTTAGGCACAGTGTTCTTATTTATGTGAATGCGTATCTATATATGTTGATATTTAGCTATGCTTTGAAATTAGTGTGCTTGTGTTTATTTGCATTATTACACATTTAAACAAATGCATTTAATGCATCTATTTGAATGTGATACATTGTATACATGTGAGAACATTAATGTTTTAATGAAATATATTAAAGATTAAACACATTGTGGCTAAGATTTTTCTTATTTACAAAAGTTATGAAATTTAAAGTTATGGTCCCTGCACATTTTAAATACAGTTACAAAAGTACGAAAACCTAAATACTAGTCTACACTGTAAAGAAATTATTAAAGTACCATCATGCTCATTATGGGGTTCATAATTTTAAATTCCCTGCTGTGTATATGTAAAATCTCAACCATAACAATAAATTGTTTCTTTGCATTTGATGTATAATTTAAGAGTGTATTGTGCATGTTGAAATGTGATTTAGAGGAAGAAGAATGATTCTGAAAAACAAACCAACCAATTAGTAGGATTATGCTCCTACATTGCCAAGTGCAGTACTTGTTCCTGAACACATGAAGATTAAACATATTTATACATACATGTATTTTATCTCAGGGAGTCAACTACTTTATGTCCAAGGGCATACTGGACGATTCGCCGAAAGAAATAGCCAAGTTTATCTTTTGCACAAGAACACTAAATTGGAAGAAGCTGAGAATCTACCTTGATGAAAGGTAATTTGAATTTCTCTTGAGACATTGCTTATTAATTTTCAATGTACAGCACCATCCAACAATATTTTGCTTGTATTGATGTAATTTTAAAGATGTAAAAATGCAAGAAAATGCAACTAAGTAATGCTGCTGCTAAATCTGAACAGTTCAAGTATGTATGTGTCTGTACACTGTATAAGAACCCCTATAAGTAGTAAATCTCACATTCTTTTGGCAGTTCTGGCATAAATTGTTTTGAAGTTCTCATGAGCATTTAAACTGCACAGGATAATCTATGTGCTGTATGACATTCAGATTTTATAGATATTTTGCTGCTTTTTTGGACTTGAGGTTTCTTTGTTACCTAGCTGGTGTGGATGTCAATCAGAAAAACTTGTCACTTTACCAAGTGATGATAGCTTCTTAACTAATATTGAATTATATAACCATTATTTGGTTGTCTGGTATTTCTCAAATGGAAGTCACACCCACCTCCTAAGATGCAATAGAGCATCCTCTTGGAGACAGCAGGAGCTGCAGTAGAGAACACTCTCCCCGCTGTAGCATGCTCTTCTACCTCCACAATGCTTTCTCTTACCCTCCAGGATACCTTCAGGTTGGGGTAGTGCAGTATCAGGAACAAGGAGCACCAACACGTTCAAGTGCAGTTGATGGAGGAGGAGAATAATAACTGAACCTAAATAGGAAGAGCAAAGGGACGGCAGCACCTCTAGCAGGAATTCTCTCCTGCTTCTCATCCTCCTCAGCCTGTACCACTAAAGGAATAAAAGGAGTCATTCTGTAGTGTTATCACCACTGACAGTTGTGTGCTGTAAAACTTCAGATTATCTTTTTTTTTTTTTTTTTTGCAATAGAAAAAAATATAAATCCATTTAACATACAAAATTGCAAGTTAATATTAGCAACCTCTACTGCCATTCATCTTCCCTTTGTAAAGAGAGTGTAATCAGGCACTAAAAATAAAAACTAGATTTCTAAATGTTGAAACTCCCTTCTTAGTACTGAAATGTTTAATAGAGAGGATAAACATATGAGAATACTCTTTGGTTCAATTCAAATTTGCTTCCAAAATTCCTTCAGATATCTTTTGCACATCTGTTCTTGTAGGCTAGTCTGAATCCTTTAGATGTTTGTGTTCAGTGGAAAACGCTTGAGCATTGCACCCTGAGACTTTAAAGGAGTTTTGTGAACATATTTTATTGAACTTAAGCCTGATTTTAACAAGATACTCCTGTAACAGCTTCTACTTAGGCACCAATATGTGTTCCCTTTACTGTCTTTTTTAATGGCTTTATCAGTTTAAAAGAAGCAAAGGCCCTGTGTAGAATATGATTGATTATGCATATAAAGAAACTTAGAATTCTGATTAATATGTATTTTTGTAGTATTTGGCTACTATTGTAATGTCTGAAGAAGGTGTGTTTATATTTGTGCTGTTAGTGATAATTTTCTGTCTTTCAGCAAAAAACGAAGTTCATAAACTATTCTAAAGCTTTTTATTTTTAGAACCTACATTTTCATATTTAAACAGTTAAAAGAAACTTCTCTAATTATGTGGGATTTTATTCTACCAGGCGAGATGTTTTGGATGACCTTGTGACGCTGCACAACTTCAGAAATCAGTTCTTGCCAAATGCACTGAGAGAGTTCTTCAGACACATTCATGCTCCTGAGGAGCGTGGGGAGTACCTTGAGACTCTCATAACAAAGTTCTCTCACAGATTCTGTGCTTGTAACCCTGATTTGATGAGAGAACTTGGCCTTAGCCCTGGTAAGCAAAAAAGAGCTTTGAATCAGTGGATCAGTCTTTATATTTCTGGTTGATGCTACTGTTTATGATAGTTTTAAAATCGGCGCCTAAGCCAGTATTTCTGAAAGTACAAACGTAGGTTGGGAGAGTTCAGTGTACAGGCAGCACTACACTTGGGTTGGAAAAAAACCGAAAATAACAAAAATAACATACAGATTCTTTTCTTAGACCTAGCTGATAAGTGGGTTTTGTTTTCATGTTATCTTTCCTTCGCTGTTGTCTGTGCTTAAGCTCTGTACTATCTCCGACTTCCCTCTTGTGAAGACTTACACGCTTAACGTTTGTGGATAGTCCCACAGAAATGACAGGGAATTTTGGGCCTCGCTCAGATTAACAAGCATTTCTAATTGTTTGGGGAGGAGCTGGTTTTCAGCAGCAGAACTGCTTACATATTTTAAAATAAGGTTTATCAGAATGTTGGCCTTAGTTTACAAAAGCGTCAAGAATCTGTTTAAATGAATGTGCATAAACCCTTTAGTGAGTTTTGGATAATGTAGAAATAGTAAAAGATTTGTAAATGCTCACTTGGCATTGTGCTGACATTATTACTTTGAAAATTGCTATATTAAATTTTATTTCACTGGGATACCCTTTTGAGTTGTTATATATGTGTATATATTTATAATTATAAGCTCAGATGATGAACACCGTAAGGTTCTTGGACAGGGAAAATATTTTTAGTGATCACAGTTTCCTTTTTAATTTTTTTTAATATATTCTCTCTTGTCTAGATGCAGTTTATGTACTGTGTTACTCTTTGATTCTACTTTCCATTGATCTAACAAGCCCTCACGTGAAGAACAAAATGTCAAAGAGGGAATTCATCCGAAATACACGACGAGCTGCACAGAACATTAGTGAAGATTTTGTAGGGCATCTTTATGACAACATCTACCTTATTGGCCATGTGGCTGCCTAAAAGCACAATTTGCTAGCACTTAAAATTTGTAATTTTCAAAAACTACATTAATTCAAGAAATTAATTCTTTTGTAGAGATGGGGGTTATTTTAGTGCTGGTCATTCTAACCTCTGTATGCAATCAAACTGTGTGTGTGTAAGTGTGTGTATGTGTAAATTACCTTTTCTATCTGTTTACCGTGGGAACAGAAGAATTTGGAGATTTGTTTTTCATTATTTTTTTTTTAGTTTTGCACAAAACAATGCCATTAGTCTGACAGTCATTTACGAATGTTAAACTGACATTACAGTCTAAGCTGACAAAGTGGTGAATTTGTGCATTAGATCTGTTTGAAACTTTAATAAGTTCATTCTTTTTAAATAGCATGTAATGTGTATATATTTAACTAAAGAGATTTATAATCATAATTATTTTATTGTAAAATATTTTAACTAAAATTTCTCCTTTTATCTCTTAAAATAGTGTTGTACTTCTTTCTTTTGCATTTTTTACAGTGCTGACTACCTCAGATATGTAAGTTAGAGAAACATTGGTCTGAATACTACAATAAAGTTTATTCTAGGACATGACAGAACACTTGTAAAATATCTAAGCTGATACTTAAGACTGTACTGACTAACTTGAATTAGCATGTTGCCAATCTGCTATTCACTCAATTTTAAAGAAGATGACAACCTCTATTTCAGATGAACCCTAATGTCGTATTGGGATAGCCTAGGGAAATCGTGTGGTTTACATAGAGAGAGCTAAGCTGTATTGCAGATACTAGTTACTGGGGACATAGGGCAACTGCAATCATCTATTCAGCATGGTAAGCAAAGAAAAATCTTAACGAGGAAAGTGGTAGGGGCAGCTAATGTGCTTTTGCTTTCTGCTGCTTCCCTCAGTCTAAAAGTGTCAATGATGGAAATATCTAGAAAAATATATACCAGATGACTCGTTGCTAAAGCTGTTAAAAACTGACTTTGCAAGATTAGAGCAGTGACTGTGCAGGGCTGGAGAGCCGTTTCAGACACCAATACTGAATTACTCTTTCTAAACCTCTCATGTAGCTAGATTTTAGATAGTTCTAGATTTATGAAAATACCTCAAAAATCGTTTCAGTCAGGTTGTGTCTTACATCTTCTGAAGTGTGTAGAATATTAGCAGTGCAACTGCTGTGCATGTGCAGGAATCGAATGAGGATTTGCCTGGTTTTTGTTCAGATAACACATAGAGCAGTGCTTTTCTTAAATTGACAGAACGCATAGTTGAAATCAGAGCTGTTCCTAATTCTGTTTGTTTACATAATATTCAGCTATTGCTAGCATCTGGATTCATCGTGGTAACAAGTAGATTCTCCTTTTTCCCTGCTGCACCATGAGGTAAGGTAGGAAGGTATTCTTAGTTCTGTTTTAGAGATGAATCTGATTTTTTTATGTAGGAAGCCCATGGCAGAGCCAGGAATTTGAATGCAGGTCATAGTCCTCATAGGCACGCACTTTGCCCACACTGCTGCTTTCCATTTGGCACGTCGGGGGTGTTACATTTGTCTTAGATACAGGAAGAGTGATGACAATGACAGGCCACATAAGGGCTACGTAAATGACAGGGAGAAAAAGTGTAGCTACTGCTGCTGTTTCAAGCATTCATTTTGTCTAAAACTCTGGTCCACATGCAAAAATGCACTCTGAAAAAGTTGAGGGTTTTTTTTTTTTTATTACATTACCTTTAATCAAGTGTAAATGCCATTTGTATTTGTGTAACATACGCAGCCAAAGCCAGGAGCCAACAGTACTGCAGCTCTCTTCCAGACAGGTTGTACGATATCACTCCCGTCTCTCAGGATGACTTCCCACCATTTTGCCCTGTGTCATTTCATGTATTTCAGGAAGCCTAAGGATGCATTCTACAGCAGACTAATTGACATTAGTCTCAAACACAAATAGAGTACACAGTGTGTTGGGGAGCTTCGTTTAAGGCATGTATCTGCCTCTTTTAAAAAAAGAGGACAAGTTGGGAAACTTAATGTGTAAAATCAACAATAAAGGGTGTCTCTGTGCTCCTTAAAGTGATTTTACGTGGCTTTCTAGAAAACAATTCTCAGAAGTTATACACTTAAAAAGAAGAATTCAGTGAATTTTGAAATTACAACTAATTTTCCCAGGAAATATTTTCTTCTCAAACCACAAATGCAAAGCGAGGCCTAATTTTCTTCTGAGTCATATTTATGTTGACATTAGTGATACTGGTTTTGATTTTGCACTCATAAGAGAGTACGAAGTGTTAATCTGTATTTCTTTTAATTTCCCATTACCCTCAATTCCCATCCTCAAACAGATACAGAACAAAGCCTCCAAACAGACAGAATGTGTTTTTTCTGGAGTAGATGAGTACGTCTAGTAACAAGGTTTAGAAAGCTTCAAGGCCGATGTAACAGCCAAGAAGATAAATTAGAAACAGGATGATATGGTTAAAGTTTCCATAAGAGACAAGTCCAGGGGAAAAAAACAAAACAAAAAAAAAATTTAAAAACACCAAAACAAAACCCTAATCACATACAGTTAACAACATCTGATCTTCACAGAAGGATTTTGAACACTGTTAAATGGTTAGCACCCAACTCATGCTGTACGTTATGCTGTTAACTCAGAGTGGAACAGAAAACAGCAAACACACCATGCCAGGAGTGAATTCCCTTGGAGGTAACCAAGAAACAAAAAATGACATTTCTTATGTCCTTTTTTCTTTTGAAGTTTGAGTCTTTCTCCAGAGTGGCAGAGAAAATTTTTTGGCATTTTAAGAATCTAGACTTTTCATTAGAGTAGGCAATTTTCTGTCTTGAAAGAAAAAAAAAAAGTCTTAAACAGGTATAGCAATACTCTTACAAAGTGAGAAAAATAAAGTTTGAATTCTCTTAGTCATCCTCCAGAAGCCCTCTAAAAACTAAGTTTTGGGCAGTGTCTTCTTCAATTGGTGTCTCCACATACATTTTTAAAGAAAATAGTGATAGATACCTCATTGATCCAGGTGTCGCTGAATGATGTGATGTGGAAAGAGCTACTTGATCAAGCATTTCAGAAGACTTAGATAGAGGATCCCAAGGCTAATTACATGAGCGTGATCCTACTCATAACTGCAAGGTGGCTCCCAAGCTATTGTGATTCCAGCACTGCATGTCCTTTGAACTTTGGCCATGTGATGTTGCCTTCACACTAACCATACAGAGCACTGAAGGAAGAAAGGAGCCTGCAGCTCGTTACCCTGCAACACTAGTTCAGGTCCTAAAAGACACTGAGATTGTGTTCTGAATGGCCATTTCTAAAATTTTTCTAACTTTAGCATGCACAGAGGTGACAGAAGGACAATTGTTCCTTGTTCATGCAGGGGAAATTATTGTACCTGTGTCCGTGTAAAGTGTTACATAATACAGCTCATGTTTGCCTATATTAAATTCTGAGGCGCTCACTGCATTTATTCAAGGAGTACAGCACACATTACATAGTCATGTGGTTTAGTTATAGCCAGTGTCTGATACTCTACCTTTTCTCAAAACTATTTCTGTCTTGAATACTTTCCATTCATACTCTAAACAACAGATTTATACAGCTTTGGCTTTTTAAAATAAATCAAAGCTGCTTCAACATACAAAAGCCCAAACAATTGTAAGTTAGAGAGACGTTTGTCAATTTTGAAGTGGGAAAGAAATTTGCATTCAGGAAAAAAAAAAAAAAGCCATTTGTTCTCTTCAACCTTTCCCTCCCACCCCCCACACTGGAAGAAGAAAAATTATAAACAGTTTCAAAATACAGATTTAGGAAAATGAACTCTCTAGACAGGCAGATAAATGTGACTGTTTCCTCTTTGGTACACTGCAGTTTATTAATGTTGTTTACATAGACAAATTTATCAACAGGATTTGCTTTTTTTTGAAGTGTACTTTCGTTCTCTGTGTAAGATTGTCATTGTGCAATCTAATAATTTTTGTAGTTCTGTTTTAAGAAAACAAGCATTAAATTATTTTAAGTACTTAAGCAAAATTGAGGTATACCTACTTGATTGTATTAAAATGTGGAAATAACAGTATTAAGTATTTAGAAAAGTCAGATTTACTTGCCTTATATTGGCTTGGGATTTTTTTTTCTTTTCACATATTTCATGTAAGTATCAAAACTAATAAACATTAAGGTCGATAACTTGTTCTCTGCCATTGTAAAATCTGCCACTCCGATCTCAGAAGCACTATTAAAATGGACAAAGGACAGACTTAAAGGATTTCCTGTGTCTCCCATAGGCACATTATGGTTTCATTTTGCCTTAAAGAGGAATAATATACAAACTTTTATAATCTACATATAATAGTGATTTTAGTAAGATAAAATTTTATGTGGTCTTCTAATATTATGTATCAGATGTTAAAAGTTAAGGCTTACCATATGATGTGTGTAATTAAATCATAACCAGATAGCTAGGATTAGTTACAGAAATGAATGTGTATGCAAAAAGCCTCAGAAAGATCACTGCTCCTTCCTCACTTCAGTGCTTTTGCTGACAATTATGTTAGTAAATTTGCAGTTTTCCTCTCTTATTCATATAAACAAACTTAGAGAAGAGAGAGATTGGAAAGTATTTACACAGAATACTTCCATCCCCTATGTGAATTTTTCTTGCATTAAAAAGGAACTTTCTGTATTTGCTTTATAATTTTAAAAAGGAAAAAAAAAAAACATTTTGTTGAAAGAATGAAGAGGCTCTAATTTTCAGATATGTGGTTCACTCATAGCACCTAATACAGGAAATGAGCGAAAAGCACGTTTCAGATTTCTAGCAATCCAACAAATGCATTATTTTTTAAGCTTAAAAATACTACTTATTGAGTATGTGTACATGACACGTCAAAGCAACATGGTCAGGATACCAGTTCTTTTCAGAGAGAGTATTCATTTGTAAAAGTTAGCTTTCTCCTTGGCAGTGTTGGAGAGGAATGTTGGATTTAATTTAAAATGATTAATGAGATTTTGTCAGACTCCCTGCCTTTACCACCACTGCAGTTTGTCAGCACAACAACCTGGGAAACCCGGACGCCACTCTGTCGCCCAAAACAGCTTTCCAGGAAAAAATAAACCTGAGTAACTGGTGCCAGGTACATGTCAATGGTATTGTCTTTCAGCTGTTGAAAGTTTAACTCTTAATTTGGGACATTTACACATTCTGAGGAAGTGAACCTCATTCGTTATTTCAATAGTCTGGTCTTGACAGTGGATACCAGTATAAACCTCAGTTTTCACAGCAGGCGTAGCCTTTATTATTAAACTTACAGAAAATCCTATAATCCATGCAGACAAGAAATTCTTTAAAAGGAAAAAAAAAAAATCAAAGCTTGTTCAGTTTCTCTGGAGAAAAAACATCTATGCAACCTGTCTCATTTTTGGCTGTATCCCATGAGGAGGATCTCATCCTTGGAGCCCTACGCACGCACATAGGCTGCCGCACGGCAAGGAATGCTGTCTTGGACTGGAGGCAGACGCAGCTGCGTGCGCATGTATGCCAATAGCCGAAACCTAACAAGTTCACCATACTTTTCATATGTGACCATAGCATAAGAAAATGAGCAGTTATTTTGAAATGCGAGGTAGCTATTGAAAATTATTTACGATTTGTCTTTTTCACTTTCCTTGGAAACATATTCTGTTGGGCTGCAGCTTGAGCATTGTGTTCTTCTTAGAGATGAAATGCACAAAAACCAAAAAGACAACTTTAATTTCAAAAGCAGCCTTCCCCTTCCAAGAAAACAAATGTCTGCCTGTGCTGCGCAAGTCTTTCTGCAGTCACATAGCCCTGTATCAACAAACCGACCTTTCATTCACTCCTGCGGACCGCTTTATGTATACAGCAGTTCTGTCCTCTAACTCAGCAGGCCAAAAATCCTGTGAGGCTTCACAGAGACGTAGATGGTGAAAAAGCCTTAGTCCTGCTCTGCTACACCAGGCAGAACATAATCCGTATGGGGCATGATGCCACCGGTATTCTTTGCATGACTTCTCTCTTAGCTATGTCTTACGCTATAAAAAGTATTTTCACAACTGCTGTTTCCCTGTCTTCACATCCTGATTTCAGACTAATTGTCATAATTACATATAACACAATTGAATTTAAATTTATTTTTGCAACTGGGGAACTTCTTAAGCTTACTTGACTTCTGCAACATTAATCACCTGCACGACAAAACAAGCAAGGAAATCACAGAACTGCTTTAGGAGTGCTCAAGAAATGCATCTCCCGATGTGCTTCTTAGTGAAAATGAGGATCCTGCATTGTTTCACATCAAATGTAACTTATTTCTGTATTCGACTTAGAAATTATTTTTTTATATATATATATATTCACAGTATTTGTGTGTATATATATATATACACACAGTATTTGTTACTGTTCCATGCTGTCTGAAGTCCGACAGTACCATTTCTGGTTTTGTTGGGTTTTTTTTTCCCTAACATAGCAGCAAAATTTACAGTGGATACACAAAATTCATCTATCACAGTAAAAATGATTTAAAATGCTTTAATCTTTTTTTCTTATATAGAATGTTTAGACATTTAGACATATAGTAAAATACAGAAGTCACATGATTAGTAATCATTTGTTATTAATTTTTTTTTTCAGCTTAAAAAACAGAAATGTGTTAAGATATTATTTCCTTTTCTTGGTATTAAGTGTTCATAATGTGCATAACATATACTGAAAATCACAGCACTTAATGACCTAATTTGAAGATTTAAATGGTACATGGATAGACATTGTGCTGGTTTCCTATATAAAGTAGATTTTACTTAAAATCATCAAGACTCTAAAATGTGTCGAGAATTCTTTTAAATGCATAATATTTAGTAATATTAGGTTGAATTGTTAAACATTAATTAAGATTTATGGTCTGGGTCTAAAGACACAAATTAGTAGACGGGGAGGAAAGCTAAAGGAATAAATTTTCTTTGATAAGACTTTTCATTAAAGGTTTTGTTAAAACTAAAATTTTTTTAGTTTTAATGGAGATGGAGACAGAAGTTTTGAAGAGATGAGATTAGTGGTTTCTGTAAGAGGATACCTGGTCCCAGCTATATTCATACCTCATCCTCCCTCCTTCCTGCGGTCGCACAACAGCCTTCCTGCCCTGTCCAGCAAGCCTGCTCTCCACACCTGTCTGCAGGGAGGCTGAGCAGAGATTCCTTGTGCAGCCTGCTCTTCTCTTCTCCCTGAATTAATACCTGGGCTGTGTGTAATCTCGAGATGTTTCAAATATAAAGAAGTGTTCTCTGTAATTTCTTAACACTGGTTAAATAAGAGAAACAATAGAAATTAGCGGTTAAGATGTAATCTCAATGAGTGTCAGTATTTTTTAAGTACAGACAGTTGTTCTGTTATACAGAAAGAGAAAAGGAAGCCTGTGTTGCCAATCGTACAGCTTTATGTTAATAGCTTCAGTCTCATAATTATTGCAAAATCATCCTCAAATTAATTCCACGAATGCTGATTAGCAATCTTTAGTCTATTTTCAAAGTTGCTCTCTACATACTTGCACTAAGCAGAATTTCACACAGAGTATGGGAGAGCACTCGGAAAGGTTCCTCTGCAGTACCCTTACAGCACACCTAACGATGCGGCCTGGTGAGATTCTGGCCCCACCACTGTCAAAAGCAAATCCGTAACTCAGGGGAGTAGAGTCAGGTTGCCATTAAGGTTTGGAAGAAGCAAAAGCTTACAGGTATCTTTAATGCCTCACCTTCTGACCGATTGATGTTCTCAGCACACTGTTTAAGCTGATAAATGTCACTGTTTTATCACTTGCGACATAGGAGTATTCTCAAATCTTTTTGGATAACTCATTGGCAATAAAGAAGAGAAACAAAAGCAGGTTGACTCTCTGGAGGCTTTATGCTTACTACAAGTAGTGTGAGTAGTGCTATTACTTAATACAAGTAGTGATTTAGTCAAAAACATTTAACCTCAGAGAAAAGAGAAATAGTAAAATTTGATGCCCGTGATGCACAGGAGATCTGTGAAATAAATAACAGAGCCCCACCTGTACAGGCATAGCAGAATATTGGCCTAAAATAAAATGTGCCTCAGGTTTGGTAAACCATATATCTCAAGTACTGCCCTTTTGGTTTTGCCCCCTTTGTAGCCAATTCTCAGGGTACAGGTGTACCACATAATCTAGCACAGGAGAATTTGTGTGGTCATAGGCCGAGGAATAGTAATCTGTCTGTGCTGGCTGGCGCTTCTCACCAACAGTCTTTGGTGAGGCGGTTGCATCATCTTTAGAAGTAAGATCTTCCAGAACAGAGGGTGTGCTCAAAGGCTGAAGAAAGCCTGGGTGGGTGGGTGGTTGGGGTTTTTATACTGTCAGGTATGTGTATTGTATGCTTCTCTCCCCCTTTCCTCCATTTTCACTGTCTTCATTTCAAAAAAAAAAAAAAAAACGCTTGTTTTAGCATTCTTAACAATCATTTATCTTGGAAAAAAAAAAGAAGACAGGCTTTGAGAGTAAAAAAAAAAGTGTGAGCTTTCACAGTTTTTCCATTGCATTAGAATACCATTCCTACAGTTGCCAAGAATTTTTGTGAATAAAGATTGCGAACTTCATGTGAGCCCAAACTGACCCACTGACACCAGAGAGCAGAAGAGTCACCTTACAGTTACCACCCCAGAAGGTCAGAACATGGAATTGGTGTTACAGTGCTTACAAAAATATAATTTACATCAAAGTTAGTAAATATTTACAGAATGTTGACCTACTATTTTAATTATTGTTATTTATTTCATGTACTATTTTAACTGGAAATTGTCAATTAATACCTTTATCCCTCATTGTGTCAGCCTTACCTACCACAGATCAAGCCAAGTTTCTGTGAACGGACACCATCATACGTTGCTCTGGAAAATAATGCATCAGGTTCACAAGAATAAAGGTTTGACTGATGGAGCTCTCACTTAAATAAATATAAATCGTAATACAAAAATGAAAACGGCCTTTAAACGAGCGAGTGATCCAATCCATTTTAAAAACAAGTCCTTACAGGGAAGGTCTGAGAGGTACGAAGATGAATAAACTAATCCCTATTCTGCGGATGATACACATCTTTGAACACGTGCTTTTAAGTTTCTGAGAAGCCAATGAAACCAACTTTCCATCCTATTTATGTCTGTAAGACCCAGCCAGCTTGGAAGGGCAGTACCAAAAACCGCTCTCCTGACATGAGGAGTATTTGGCTTGTCTCATGTGATTTCTCTTAACAGATGCCAACCATGCAGTGAAAGTGAGTTTGACATTGAGTTTATTCTTGATGGGAAAACTTGCGCAACAAATGCAGTAATTGCAACAAAAGAAAAAGATGCCTGACTGTAGCTCCACAGAGGCAATACAGTCACAAGGTCTTCCCTGAGCAAACCAACACTCTGGTCCCCAATTTTACAAGCTTGTTTGGCAGGGTTCACCTGTTGATACCCTCTGCCAACGCAGAGCTTCTGCTCCCTGAGCCGAAGCAGCCCAGGGCTTTCCTTGGGTGTTCACTATCCGGAAGAAGGGGCCACAGTTTTGGATCATGGCAACGTAAGAACAACCACCCACCATTTCTGCAGCACCAGCCACTTCTCTGTTTCAGTGAAATTTCTAATTTACATCAGCTCAGAATCTGCCCTTCTCTTTTAACTCCTGAAATTTTATTTTCTCCTACCTGTTTGTGTAACAGTTCTCTCTGAGCTACTGGGATGCATCAGACCAGTTGTGCTCTTCGTGCTCTGGATTCTTTGTCCAGTCATGTCCTTCTGTGAGCAAAAGGCTTGGTGTCAGAAAGAAAGGGCGCAAACTCCTCTTATTATCCAACGAGCATTAAAAAAAAAAAAAATACAGTGCATTTGGAAAGACCTATCCCCAGATACAAATATGTTTCAAATTAAAGTAAGACTAGAAATGATTGCAACATAAAAAATACTTTGCTGACTAGAAAATCTGGTTAACTCATGTCTTTTCCAGATATATATCTATTGCATCGTGTTTTAAAATGACCAGGTTTCATGCTTTTCAGCCACATATTCTCAAAATTGTGTCCCTGACTGAGTATAATAGGATTTTTTTTTTAAGTCTTCAACTTGCTTAGGTTGGTTTTTTTTTTTTTCTTTTTTTTTTTTTTTTT
>WHYT01014294.1:97308-172832 GCA_009806455.1 Tetrax tetrax
ATATATTCATATATATATGAAAACCAGCAATTTCTGTATTTAAAATAAATTTAAGATATAGAATAGAAGTTATGGAGTTACCTTGTCTCTCCAAGGAGTATTTTGGCTTACGAACCATAAAAAAATGGAGCAATTTTGTCCAGCCCTAGGTGAGGCAAGTGGAAATAGGTGGGGTTAAAGACACAGCCCTGCCCTCCGTATTTCCACTGGGTAGCGGGGATTTTTTCTTCACCTGACTGCATCCCAATGCTGGACCATCAGTGCAGGACCCTGCTTATACCCTTGCTCTCTGCTCCAAGGGACAGACACCAAGATTTCTGAGCCGAATCAAGACCCAAGCAAATAGCAGACCTAACCCTGCCGAGAAACCCAGAGGCAGCTATTCCGTGTTACGGCATGCGAAGTGAAAAACCACAGCGGTTACAAAGCCGGGCTGTGTGTTTGAGGAAGACAGGGGAGCGGTGTGGAGATGTGTGAAGGCTCAGGTGGCACTGACACAGCTGGAGAAGCAATCATAGCCCTGCTTTCGGAGAGAGTGCCAGATGGCAGCCGACCAGAAGAGCCGAGGTCTACACAACAGCCCTGAAAAAAAAGAAGGAAAAAAAACCAAACCCCATACCCTTGGGAACTAGTCTTTTCGGGCAACACAAATTTATTCAAAAGCTACTTAAAAAAAAAAAAAGATGTCTATGCTGTCTTGCTTTTCCAAAGGGCATGTTTTCTCACATACCTGCACCAAAAATATCACAAAACACTACCTACCTTATTTGTAAGTCAGAAAGCCACTAAAAAAAACCAAGCTCTCTTCAAGGGCAGTTTGATGTGCTGTTCAGCCTACTCTGTCATTTTTCTTGTCTCTCTTCATAATCCCTATGTAACCCAGAAACAGCCAGTAAAAAAGAGAGACCCTCTGCTTCTTTAATTACTTCCTGAAAATTTGACAACTACTACTTCAGTCTCATTGGATAATCTACTTTTAAATTGCCTGGTCTTTCAAAGACAGCATAATTATTTGAGTACACTTACTTCCCTAGCTATACATCATGCCTATCAAAATTAAATGCTTCCAACATACCATTGCAGCATTTTAGCATTTCACTTCTGTAATACATTTAACAGTAAATTGATCCTATACTTCCTTTTTAACAAATTTTCATACCTTTAGCAGTAAAGCGCAGTTAGAAGTTGCATCTTTTTTTTTCTCTGATGTGGGAATAAAGTTATTTAAAGAATGCTAAAGAGATTTATAAAATGCAAAGCTTGATGGCAGTTTGTGATGTTTAAAAATTATTTCCTTTATTTCTGCATTTAAAAAGACTATTTCATTAATGTAACTAATTTCTGAACAAAATACGTAAGCAGACATAACCTCATGAGTTTACAGTGTTGCTCTACGTACAAACGGAAAAATAAATGGTATCTCGAAGAAATTAATGTTATTTACCTCTGAAATTTTGTGAAGATTTTTTTTCAAAACAATAAAATTGTTTCCAGAAATGAAGAATAAACAATTTAGTGTACTCATTTAACAGACTATTCCACTGACATTTTAACTGGTGAACATGTCAGTTTTTAGAAATACTATTTTTCTGTGATCTGTATGATTATTTCTGCCTCTATATCATCAGAAAACTGAAAATGCTTTTAACTTGTATTGGTAAATCACCAAAATATGCACCAAGCACGTATTCAGGGCACAGTCACTGCAAGGGGGGGAAGGGGGTGGTGCGTGTTTTTCAAAGCTGCAAGGCTACCCCACACAGCACTAGGATGTCTCCTGTAAAGACACGGTAGGCTAAAAGCAGTCACGAACACAGACTTCTCTTCCAGATATTAGCATCACTTTTGAGCATTCCTCTCTTAGGATATGCTCAATTTGAAAGGGTTTTTTTTTGTTTGTTTGGGTTTTTTTTGTTGTTGTCAATAAGCCACATTTTCAAAAGAGAGAGGTTTTATTTGCAGGAATGCATGCAGACTCTTGTGGTGGATCCTGTTGGTATAGGCACCACATGTGCGTGCGTGCATGCAAGCCAGAAGACTGTCTACAGCACATGTGCAGGTCAGTCCAACACGAGCAAAACCAAAAGCAAAGGAGGTAAAGAAACAGCACGTAAAAAAAAGGAAAAAGAAAGACACCCCCCACACCCCATCCGCCTTAGTTCTAAATCATCACAAAGACTGCAATATCCTGTTATCTACTGTAGTAACATCATATACAAAATAACGAAACAAATGTTGCCCTTCTGTGAAGGGAGCTAATAAAAGACTGATTCATTAAAAAGAAAAAACCCGAGGAGATAAGGAATATGTTGCTTTAAGCTATACTCAATAAAAGCACTGGCTGACAAAACTTTTAAGCAGCCCAAATTTCTTCATATTGGCTGTTCCTGTTGTCTTATGGAGCAAACAGCATGGACACGAGATGAAAGACAAGTAAAAGCCGTTGAATGTCTGGTTGACACAAACCTGCTTCTAAACCACCCCGTTGACCTAGTGGAGAAGAGCCTTGTACGCTGATCTTCATGTATTTTTTTTCCTACTACAGAAATAAGAGAATAAAGAGCACCACCTGAATATGTTTTTCAGGGAGTTGATAACAAATACACTTCGCCCTAAAGAGAGAATACTACCCACCAAGGATTAGTGTTGATTTAAAACATCAATCCAGAATTCCAGAATGCTTGTTATTATGACTATTTAAGGGCAATTAGGTAGATATTAGGAAGGTAAAAATGTCAAGTTATAACGTTAAATGATGAGAAAGTAGCAACACCACTTCAGATGACATTTTTGCATTTAATGTCAAAGAACTAAAATCAGTTGCCTACCTGTTTCTAAAATCCTGATTTCTGATTTCACTGATTTACCAAATCAAGTTTCATTCTCTCTCATACCCCAAATGCACTTAGACGTTCAAGAAATATTCAAAACGGCAAATTTTATTAGAACTTATGAAACATTTGTAGAAATAGCATATAAAATAATGAATAGTACACATAAATAAATCCTACCTTACCCTGCTACAGGATCAAGGCAAAACAATGTGTGCAAGGTGAAAAATGATACACAAGAAAATATTTAGGCACAATCTACAGAACTTGCAAGAATAAGATTAACTCCAGGGATATCTGCAAGCCTGGGAAAGAGTGACATTAACCAACGATGCATACATTAAGAGATTTTACCGGTTAAGGCTGCTGAACAAAAGCATTAGAGGTTCATGCCTCCAGCTGGACTCTGAGGATCTTATTTAGCCCCCTAATGAAATCTGGACAGCAATTCCCACTGACGCTAGTGGGAAATGTCCCGCACTTCTGAAAATTGTGATACTTATCAAGCTGCCTAACTAAGGTGTTTGATTAGGCAGAAGGCATGTTGAAAGGAAGGAATAACACTCCGTATCCCGACATCTGTACATACGCTTTCAGCGACTTGGTCTGCTACCTTGCATAGCTGGTGCTGTTTCTCCTGTGGGTAGCACAGTAACAGTTTTAACTCGTACCCGCTACTCAATAGCACATACAGCTCCTCTCAGTTTCTGAGCTTTTTACCTTATTAGCGGCTTAGAGACAGTGCATGCGTGAATTAACTCAAATTGTTACAAAAAGAAAACCCCAAACGTTTTTAATTTAGTTGATTTTACTTAATCATAATCAGATTTGGAAAATAATGACATCTCAAATTTCCATAAAAATTAAATCTAAATGCTTTAATTCAGAAGAGTATTCCGTAACAGTTTTACTGAGTATTCCATGCTTGCTTAATATTTAAGGTCAAAACAGTCACAATAGAATTAAATCACTGGTCTGAACTGAGTCATGCTCATACAGTGATTTATAAAAACGGATTAGATCTTAAAAATCAATCATTCTAAATGAAAGAATTCCAGGTGACATCCCACCTGGAATTAATATCTAATTAAGTACAACAATCTCAAAAGGGAAAAAAATAACTTCTTCAGTAACTTATGTGTATGTATCTTGTATTTCCAACTTTTCTTAAATTATATAGAAACTGTTATATAGTAACAGTATAGCTGCCAGTCGTTTGATAATTTTGTTTCAGTCTTAGTTACCAAATTCACGTTATACTGAGTTGCTGTATAAAATAATAATTAACCACTCCAAAACATCTGATCTATCTTTAAAAGCTTGTACTAAAACAAATTTTCAAATACAAGTTTGACTCAGAAGTTCTCAAAAATACCTGAAAAAGTTGTTCTGATAGTGGTTTAGCATATTAATAAATACATGTAAAAAAAAAATAAATCTTAAAATCAACATTTACTTTCTTTTTCCTGGTTTTGTACACTCTTGATTTGCTCTAGAATTGTTATAATGTTATTTCCTATCCTCTCCTTAAACCACTTTCTTCCAACAGAGCATTGCAGACCTGCTACACAACAACCGTGTTACCAACATAGCAATAGTTTTCTCAGTTTGAGATTTGTCCTTGTCACACGTGTACCCCTCGAGGCAAGGCCTGGAGGAAATCCTCGCTTCAGTGAAATCTGTTTCCCAACTGGTCACGATGAAGCCAGAATTTTGTAAAGCAAGTACTTTTGTAAGAGATATAACATTCCTGAAGAGGCAGAGTGCTATGAAAGTAGGAACAACTCTGCTACTGTAGTCAGCCAAATATTTCCTTGTTCTTAGAAAAATAAAATAAAATAACTTTATAGGTAAATGTAATAAGCTCTTTCTAATAATAGGTTATTTTGTGACAACCTGCAATAAAAAAAGGCCATTGGGTCAGAGATTCCTCTTCCCCTTAAGAAACTTCTTTTTACTTATTTATTTTTGACTTTGAAGAAGGGTAAGAATTATTTCTTTAAACAACTGAGTGCAGATTAAAATTAACACTGTACATTTCAATTATTATCAATTCATCAGGAAATCAAAAGAGTTGGTATCTTTTTAATTAAAATATTTTTATCAGATAACCTAAGCCTCTAAAGCTATATATTTGATTTTAATTAAAAAAAATTCTGGTTGTGATCATTGCTCAGAATTAATATACCAAATAAAATATGGGAAGAAAGGAGGTAAGGGGAGGTTATATAGTGTTACCTGATAAAAGAAGACAGTAATATTTAAAATGAGGTAAGTGTTACACCGATTTATGATGTATTTTATCTTCTAGAGAAACCCTAGTTTATCGTAGCGTCGTTCAGTTTGAAACGTCAGCTGTATATCTTTCTGCTTTTGAATGTAACTCTAGGTTGAAAGGAAAAGGTTTGCAGTGATGTGATGTAAAAGCAGATCAAAAGCTTGGCATTTTTTCTGGGATAATTCACTTTTATATTGAAACATTTTTGTTGTCATAAATACATAAATATTATAAATATCTTATAAATATATTGAAGGAATATTAATTAATAACACTTAACATGCCTCTCATCTTCACGGTGCTGTACAAACATCTATTAATCAGAAAGGATGAGAATGTTCCTTTTGTTTTAGTCCTCACTCAAATTATTCTGTAAACATCCTCATCCCTAACCCACTAGCACTAGGATTTGCATTTTTTCCTTCATTTTGAAAACAAAATAAAATATCTTCATTCATAGTCTACTTTCCTTTGTATCCATAACACATTTGTATCAGAAGTCTTGCCAGTATAAGTGATTTAGTTTGTAAGAAAACAGAAATGCTTGCATGGTGACCTTATAAATATAGTGTCCAAGTAACATCATATTCATAACTGATTTATTTTCAGTATATACTCCCATAAATTGTAAATCAAACTCTGTCTCTGTTGTGTAAGTGTTTAAAAGTGGCATAATCCTCCTAGTTGTTCTTTTGCTCAAAGGAAAAAAATAAAAAAAAAATGAAAATAACATCTCCAAATACCAATACCAAAACAGCAGGGCAAAGTAAATCAGCCTCTGCGCCACACCCCATCTAAGCACTCAAAAGCAACCTACCAGTCAAGGGCCAAAGTAACCAGTGTGCTACAGCTAGCGCACACTACGTGGCAAGCAGAGGTGGCACTTCAGTTCAGCTGCATCCCATGCATGAAATGAAAATACTCTGGCTTTTAAGGATAGCATTTAGTGTTCTATTTATTTAATTTTTTTTAGACTAAAATTATAAGCCAGCCAGGATCCAAGAGCTGCTATGGCTGAAGGAAAGATGGCACCAATCTGTAGATGAGCAGGATTTCTTCTCTTTCAAGGTAGCCATTCCTTCCTCCCGCTGATTTCCAAAGACCAAAGAAGCAACGAAATGTCACTTTCCAGTGATAGCTCTTTAAATATGCTTTTGGTTCCCAGCTCGTAGGATTATACCAATGGACCAATTACCATTCAAAAATTATACAGAAATAATGAATTGCCGATGCCAGTCCTTGAGGGCATATATCCACCCCATTTCTGTGTGTGCACCCATACAACCAATGCAGAATGTATTTCTAATTTTCATTTCATAGATTAAGTAGTATATACACACTTCTAAGAATTCAATGAAGGAAGAAACTTTATGATCTCCATTCGTACTCTCAGCAGGTTATTTTGCTCTGTGTAAGCTAAGCCAGTTCCCCTGAGCACCATTGCTTATTTCCATTTACAGCAATTTGCGGGATGATGTATAGTTGTAGTCTAAGGATTACGGTTGCCTGACACAATTGTCAGCACACTTTATTAAAAAAGTGCCAGCCTGAAGCCCCATGACCTTCCACTTTTCATCTTTAGAAAACAACTTTTGGTCTAGGTTACAGTAGATTTATTAATTATACCATTCATTTTTTATATCTCGTAGCTTGTTCCCTGAGTAAATGGGATAATAGCTATTGTAATCTATAAACCATTAACATATTTGCCTCATGAGAATTCTGTGTCTGGGCTGTATACTTTAGTGTCAACATCTCACATGTAAGTAGAAGAAAAGAAATCACGGCTACATGAGAAGGATTAATTTTTATTATTATTACTTTTTTTTTTTAAAAAAATAAAAAAAGCTAACTTTTTCCAATTAAGGAAAAGAAGAAACTTGCATAAATCTTCCAGGGACCTCAGCTCACAATTTAAGCTTATTATGGTGGATAAGGAATTAATGGCTGTTGAGGACTCATATGTGTTCTGGGGTTTTAAATGAGCATAATTCAGACATGTACGACAGCAGGATTTCATTTATGCATATGCAATCACTTAGTTTCTCATCACATCAACCTGTTGGATCTGTTGGGCCCATTCCAAACCAGACAAATGTAAACGGAGAGTCTCCTATTGACTTGGGGTGCTTTGGCTTTGGCCCACTGAAGCCAGGAGCTCTTGAAGACATTTTCAGACCTTGTCTTGGCCAGACTCCTAGACACATCAAGAATTTGGAATAAATTTAGAAGTGCCACTTCGGGCTTTAATTTTTGTCTGTTAGTCTTCCACTGAATGGCTCTCAAATTATAATCTGAATCATTCATGCACACACCCAGGCAGATGTACATACATGGATGCACACAAAGATCTAGAGCACGAAGTCTTATTTAGAAAATTAAGTGTATGCTTTTCTGATTCTCTTACAGGATTCCAAAAAAAAAAACCAAACCAAAAACTTTCAAGTCTTCTCTGGACAAGAAAGATTCTTGAAAGATCTAAACCAGAGCAGTGACCTAGTTCATTCATGTATGGACAATGAAAGAGAAGCATATAGGTATCCCTTGATTCTTCTTTCAGTGGGCCCTTGTCAGAGAAACATCTGTTTGTCTGCTGTTTGCTAAGTTTCCATCAAGCCAGGAAATACATAGAACTTCGCAAAATTCGAGGCTGCACTGGCAACAAGTTACAATTTATTAAAAATATTAAGAAGAGAAAGCAATTATAAAATAAGTATTTGTACAGAAGCCCAATTACTATAGCTTTCCCTTTCTTTTCCTCTTTCAGAGAAAAAAAAATGCTTTTCTGAAACACTGGGCTACCCTCTTTGAAGAAAAAAAAAAAGAAAGAAAACAACTACATAATCAGGGTCTCACTTTTCCCTTGTTCACAGTCTTAGCAAGCTGACTCTGGAGTTTTGGCTGCTGAGGTATATGGAAAGGAAGTTTGCAGACAAACCCCTCTTTTGCCAACAGTAGTAGGGTGGAAGGCAAACATGCAGACCAAATTGCTCCTTCGTAATCGATCAGGGTCTACAAATTATAAGGCACTCCAAAATACACAGAAGGGTCAAACGACACCATGGATCACCGGGAAAATTGAGAATTTACCCCTCCAAAATTCTGATCTCACTCTTTCACATTTTGCCATATGCTCTTTCTCTCATTGTTTTTTAGTATTAATTTGTTCATACCACCCCAAACCAAATAAAGCACACACCCCAGACATTTAGCACTATGGTAGCTGTTGTCAGCCCCAACTCTTTTTCACTTGTTTTGCAAAAGGTGGACCTGGAACACAAAGATTGACTTCTACCACGATCAAATGACCAAGTAGAACTGAAAATAAAGCAACTTCTCTAGACTTCTATAACCAGCTGCTAAGGCTTTAGGTACCTATCTATATTTTTTCCAGTCACATACTGTGTCCTCAGAATCTGAGGGCAGAAAAGAGCCTTCATTTAAAACCATTTTGATTCCGAGAAAGAGAAACTTTGACTTGTTTGCTGTGCTTCACTTGACATACTGCCTCCAGGGCAATGTTCAAAATGACCTTACATAACAGTTTACATTCATAATCCATCACTGCAGAGGGAAATCAAAACAACAGACGCTTTCCCGCCTCATTCTGAAGGGCTGCTCTTGTTCTATGTTGTGTCCTCATGAAAGAACCAGTGATGAAGTCAGAGTAGAACTGCAAAAAATACAAATCATCTCCCCCAAAAAACCCCAACCAATGCACATTTGCAAATTAGTTGCAAGAATCAAGTGGCTTAAAAATGAATAAAACAATTTTTCTTCAAAGATCAAAGGCCTTTTTAACGCCTGGTTATCAGGTGACAAAGCCTGCTAAAATATCTCAAGTATCACATTTAGAACAGATTAAATATTAATATATGCACACATTATGCTCTTTTACATGTAAAAGTCACTTTTTTTTTTTTACAGTGAAGACTGCAGCTATCAATATAATATAATATTTTTACTTACCAGAACAGGAGAAATCACACACTCTCTTAGCTTGAAGCTGAAAATTAAAACCTCCCTCATTCTACTTGTCAGTCCAAAAAAAACCCAAACCCCAACCCATTCTTACTCACCTCACAAAGTGAGTGAATAAACAAATACGACACAGCGGGTTTAGTGATAAGAAGTCAATGAACTGATAAAAAACCTTGAATTCTGAAGTATTATTACTATCACCAGATCTAAAACAGTTTTGCTAAACAGCTCCCCTTCTTTGGTAAGAGAAGCAAGGATGGAAACTTTACAATAGCCTTCAGTGCTTCTTGATAAATAGCAAAAAAGCTCAGTGGAAATGTTCAACTTCTTTATGATTAAAAAACAAACCTTTAATGTAGTTTTTGTTTACTGTGTCATAAGTGCAGTGTTGGAAGTTGTTGCCAAAGAATCATTGGAACAGGCATCACTAAAGCAGTGTCAGCCAGCCAGCTCTTTGAAAATGATTCAGTTCCTCTAGTCTTATGACTAAAATAATATCCAGTGGCTCCAGCTCGAAGCCTGGTTAATACATCTGTCCAGAACACATAATTACTCGGTCATAACATTCCCCCGGCCACCAGCCAACAAACCAATCAGCATTTCTTCCTAACTCACTAGAATTTTTGCTGTGTCAAACTGTTTGATCTCTAGGTAGTAAAAATGAAAAAAAAAATGGAAGGACACTGCACTGGAAGGTTTTAATTTAACAGTTTCTCATGGAAATTAAATCTGAAAAGAAATATGGTTTTGTTGACATTGCTGAAGTTGAGATTTTCATTCTGCTTCGGGAATGATAGTAACATATCTATCTTGCAGCTTTCGTCTTATCTCTTCAGCAGCTAAGATTCTGAAACATAATTTCACTTTCATTAATTGCTTTCACAAGGAAACTCATGTTTATGAGAAAGCGAAATGATACCAGCAAATTTAAAAGGCCGTTATGTCTGTAACTACCAAGGAATATGCTGCATACACTATGCGTGGAAATTAAACTGGAAGAGATGAAACACACACTGCATTTACACAGATCCTACTATCCATAGTCCTCTAAGCTTTATTTCTAAGAGTATACGTTTAATTTTCTGAAGCTAAATTTTGAAAACTCTGATCCAGATCCTGAGGCACTGGAATCAATAAAAGCTTTATATTGACTTCGCTAGGACACAGGATCAAGAGAACTGTAGCGTTATACTGACTTCCCATATCATGTGCCAAAACCACAGCCAGGAAAGCACTCCCTGCACATTTCAGAGTAATTCAATCTTTTCTCTATACAGATAGGGCATTTCTAAAATGACAAAAGAAATTGGCAAAATTTCTATAGTGAAGGACTTAGGTAACACCGTCAAATGCGCAACCTCAAAGAACCCACATTATTTCCAAGATCATAGCACACTATTGCTGAAGTGCCTTAGTTTTACACAGTATCCTTATTCACAGTGTCTCTAGACCAACAAACACCTCTAGTGCATGGTCGATACTTGAAACTTAAAGGTACTACAGGAATACAAATAAAGAACAATGCACCTCCTCTATCCCTGTTGAGTATTAGTAATTTTTTTTTTGCTGGTGAATAGAAAACAAACAATTTCCTTAATATCCTTCACACAAGCCACATCAGATACAGATACACTGGCTACGTCTAGACTAGTGCATGGTGAGGACAGTGACGTGCCCCTGTTCATCCTAAACGGAAACCTGTAAGGAAGAGGAAGTAGCTCTCATCTAGATTCTGCATATAGGTTTTTCTTTTTTCATAGGAAAAAGTACATGGAAGGAGGAGGGATTGGGAGGATCACTCTTTCAAATGGAGAGAGGTTGAAGTTGACTTTCAGAGAAACTCAGAAGTTTCCCTGCTTTAGACTTTGGTGTTCATTCCTTATTAGTATAAAATCTCTCAGATTCAGCACCTTCTCTGTGCAAAACCGGAATTTAAGGCATCCTAATAGCATATTCTGACTTTTTGGTCTACTGCAATACAGGGATATTTAAATATTACAAAGGTCTAAAGATTTGTTCTACAAATGTTAATAACAGAATCATACATTTCAACATTGACAAAGATTTCATTCACTTAGGTGTTAGAGAATCTGTGACAGAATTGCAAAACGGTTCATTATAACCACAAAGGATGCCAAGGAATGAGGTTCTTATCACATATACCAGCTTCTGCTTGAAAGTACCCTTACTTTCCTGAATCTAAACATTCAAACAATTATACTTAAAAGCAAAGCTAACACTTCACAACACTTTGAACAGAATGGGAAAACATTGTATAACTTGTATCCCCCAGAGGATACTTAACAAATATTAAGGCTGATGGATTAAGTTTGGAAATGCCAGAATAATGTTGCCTGAATTCATGCAACCTACCCACATCAGTCACCTCTGTGCAAATGCACTTTTATCCAGGTTTAATGCTATGATCTTGCATTAGTTTTTCAACAAGACTCTTGTCTTATTTGGTGAAAGTATAATACTGCATTTTTAATGTCTTCTGCATTCATTGTGTGCTTAAGTATTACACAGAGGCATGTTAACCAAGACCTGCTTTGAATACAAAGCTATAAACTTCATGTTTTTATACCCACCTTCACCTTTCTCCCTCACACTCAGTTTAATGGAGTGCTTTGCAGATTTATTTTCACACCACTTTACTACTAAGACCCATGAGATTACTGGTATTTTTATTCTCATAGAGAAACCAAAAATTCAGATCAGGAGCAGCCTCGAATTTGTGAAATCATCTTAACATACATGGTACTGTGAAAAATTGGACTTCAGCTATATAGATTCTGAAAGGCAGCACTGAACAATTTCAGCAGCAGTCATGAAGGCTCAGTACCCCTCTAAAGCTGGCCACAGGTGTTTTAAATTAGTTCACATAAGAGATTATGAATACAAAGCAAATATCTGAATGAGAGCACTGGCATTTGCATACTTTACAGTGTCTGCAGTTACTTTCACCAGCTAATCAGCAAGGGACATACTCATACTGAATCAGAAGGCAACACCATCTTCTGGGTTTGTAGCAGAAACAACAAAAATAGATTAATAAATACATTGAAACAGAACAATTAAATTATTTTGCTGTTCAAACTTCATCCTTGGGTTTTCTCACTAAGTCAATCATTGTCCATGTTCATTTTCAATTACCTTGCATAAAGAATTGTGTTTATAGTTACAGCTAGCCAGAATTTCATAGCATGATGTGGACAACATGTTCATTGGATTACTGTACTAGATATTTAAGTAGAGCTCTCTCAGCAGAAGAACAAATACTGCAACTCATTTAAGCCACAGAGCAAGAAGTATTCCAAAAGCACACTTCCAGCCTGCAGCAAGAGCTGCACGAAAATAAGGCTGTATTTCAGCAGGATCATGAGAACAACAACATGTATAAGGAACAACAGTATTTCCCAGGTAGCTAGTACGTAATCTGAAGCTATCAAATCCTTACCGTCTTTAAATGCACATGAAGCTGAAGCCTATGCATGGAAAGACCACAGTGACTCTGAAGAGAAACATTAAAACACTGAGCACTTCAGCAGAGGTGTCCATTAATTTGGTTTAATTTGGAAATCAAAGAGCAGTCTGGAACTAACTGAAGAGGATTATCATGAATGTTGTTCCCAGGCTGCTTCTGCACAGGGGCACATCTGGGGAAAGGCTGCTGTGCACACTTGGTTCAGAATGGCCAGGTGGGGTTTTTTTTGTTGTTGTTTTAGTGGGTTTATTTGTTCCTTCTTTTGAATAATGTGTTAGATTCTGTTGAAAATTAAACATTTTACTTACAATCTAGGAGGGCTTTTTTTTTGTTTAGTTCCTTTTAAAAATAAACTTCAAGTGACCAAATCTGAATTCTTAGGATCTGTATGAAAAGAATATTTTATGAATAGACACTACCTGTTAAAAACTAAAATAAATAGAAAGCATGATCTTTCCACCCTCCTTCCCTCTGTTTCTTACACTTGCAGAAGCTGCAGCATTACAAGTTCTTATGTTCTGGTCCTTTCTACTTTCTCAGAAGTCAGCACACTTGTTAGCACTCCCCCTTCCCTGCTCTCCTCTCGCAAAGACCCATATTTCAAATCAGAAGAGCATATTCTCACCATCATTTCTGCACATGTCCTCTAGCTCATAGCTTTTCCAGTCCTTATTCTTCTATGCTTTGCTAGCACTATGAAAATACATACTTGGGAGTTCTCAATAGAATCATAGAACCATAGAATCATAGAATAGTTTGGGTTGAGAGGGAGTTTTAAAGGTCATCTAGTCCAACTCCCCTGCAAAGAGCAGGGACATCTTCAACTAGATCAGGTTGCTCAGAGCCTCATCCAACCTGGCCTTGAAAGTTTCCAGTAAAAAGTTATTAAAAATATATATATGAATTGAAAAAAAAAAATTGAAAAAGAGCATCATGTACCATTTCAGCATGTCACATAAAGAAGAGGAAAGGTTAACAAGTTGTCCTAATTTATTCCCAAAAGTAAAGTTAGTGCAGGAACTGTGGTAGTTTAGCCTTGCTCAGGACGAAGCTACACAGTCTCCCACTCAGTCTCCCAACCCTCCGAGGGAATGGGGGAGAGATAATATTACAAAAAAGCTCAAGGTTTGAGATAGGGACAGGGAGACACCATTCAAGTTACTGTTACGGGCAAAATATATTCAACTTGGGGAAAACTATGTCAATTTATTAATTATAAAACCAAAGCAGGACAACGAGAGATAATAAAACCAAGTTCCCCTTACCCCTCCCCCTTCCTGGGCCTAACTTAATTTTAATTATCTTGACCTCCTTCCCACACCTTGAGCAGCACAGAGGGGATAAAGAATGTGGGTTGCAGTCAGTTCATCACATATTGTTTTCTGCTGCTTCTTCTTCCTCAGGGGAAGAACTCCTCACATTTCTCCTCTTCTCCAGTGTGGGCTACACTGGAGCTCCCATGGGCTACAGTTCTTCATGAACTGCTCCAGTATGGGGCCCTTTTCCACGGGGTGCAATCCCTCAGGAACTGGCTGCCTCAGCGCAAACCCTCCATGGGCTGCAGCCTCCTTCAGGCATCCACCTGCCCTGGTGTGGGGCCCTCCACGGGCTGCAGGTGGATCTCTGCCCCTCCGTGGGCCTCCATGGGCTGCAGGGGGACAGCCTGCTCCACCATGGGCTGCACCACGGGCTGCAGGGGAATTCTGGCCAGGAGCAGCATTACTCCTCCCCCTCCTTCTTCACTGACCTTGGCGTCTGCAGCCGTTCCTCTCACAAAAAAAATCTTCACAATTGGCTCAGGCAGATGCCTCTCAGGTTCTCTTCACATCTCCTCTCTTCACTTTCTCTCAGGTGGGCTGAGTCAGGCCCAGTTGGCTGCCCAGTGGGAGGCGGGAGGGCGAGGGCTGCAGGGCCCATAATGCTCGCACCTTCCCCTCCCTGCCTGTGCCCCTCTTCTTCTCCTCCTCCTCCTCTTTTTTTTTTTGTTTGTTTTATTTTCTCCTTCTTAAATATATTATCACTGCCAACAATTAGCTCGGCTCTGGCAGCAGCAGGTCCACCTTAGGCCCAGCTAGGTCCGCTGGACAAAGGGGAAACTTATAGCAGCTTCTTACAGAAGCTGCCACTGTAGCCCCCATGCAGCACAGAACCAGCACAAAATGAAAGAAAGTATTAAGTTACAGCCATACACTTAAGATTTTATGTACCACCTTAACAGTCCCTCTTTCAATTCTCATATTCATCCATTTGTCCCCTAAATATACCCTGGCCACAATCATTTACATAGATGATGGCTGGATACTATTTTTTTTTCCTGAAATTGTTATTGTTCCTCCCTCAGTATCTTAAAATTCTGATAAAGTCCACCTTGCCAAAATACCACCTAACCACAGGCACTGAGGTACTTCTTATCCTCTCCACCAGCAGTGGGGAGAGGCACCTAGAATATGAGTTCCCCTCTGGAGATGCCTTTCTGTTGACTGTGACGTTCAAAGTTAACATAACTACGGTTAAGTAAAGGTAGCATTATCTCAACTAAGGTTACTTTAACATAGGGACTTTATTTCCATCCCTACAGGGAAGCAGGGTGTGTCCAGGCCAAGGTCTCGCAGAACGCTTTGTTAGGGCACAACAGCCATGGCAATCTTTGACGCATGACACGCTCTCTCCTCTGCTGCCACTCTTTCCAAAGGCAATATTTATCCTTCCACTCAGAAATGAAAATGAAATCTAGTGTGTGACAGAATGCACAGTATGATGCAAAGCACTTCATGTCATAGCAAAAACGGCTTACAGACAGCATGCCAGTGATGATATCATTCATAGACAACAGTTAATTTGGAAACTGCAAGGGAGAAGCTAATATTTCTAGTGTTATGTGATTTTGTACTGAAAGGCCCTCACACAAATGCACACATGCACAGGAATGGAATTAAAAGCTCTTAGTTTTGGGACCAAACACTAGAAAACGTACAGTTGGGAACAACTTTGCATTGGTCAGTAGATGAGATAATTGGCTTTATTCTTTAACTTGTTATTGAACATATATTAACATTTCCTGATTTTTGCAGACTTAAGCAGCAAGCTGGGTACTAACATGGTTTTTTTTTTCTCCCTGGAAGTGCATCTTTTCTGAACCATTTATCATAGTTTGTATTGGTAAAAAATAAAGTCTTAAATTACTATTAAATACACCTTTGACTGAATCCAGGCTACAAAGTAATGAGCAACTAGGTATTCTGGATGAACTCTGAAGAGTTTCTTACAGTCATATTTATCCCTCCACCAAGACAATCCGCTGGACTTCAGGGAGTACATATATATATATATTGCACTCTGTGTATATAGATGCTGTATATATTACTGCTTCCTTAAAATAACAAGCAGAGTAATGAAAAAAAATATAAAGAATAAAGATGAAAGACATAACCGCTTAGTTTGGAAATTAAGCATAAATTGAGGTGGAAGAAATTCTCGTTATTTACTTAGAGCCTGATCCAAAGCACTTTAAAGTCAGTGGAAAGACACCGCAGTTGGATGCCTTGGAAAATTGTTTGGCAAAGCAGCACAAAAAAAAAGCCTACTTAGAAGGAGGGAAGGAGTTTCCTGGATTATCTCATACCATTTTTACCTGTGAGACAATCTTGATCTCAGCTTACAAGGACATGCATTGCTTTATCACAGCTGTGCAAGAATGAAGCTTGCTAAAGTTTCATGGCACTGGATGAAGTGTACGAAAGGGCTAGAGCAGGAAATAAAATAACTTCAGTAATATTTACATGAATGCTGTAACTAGGGGAGGACACCTGAAAGCAGCAATGTCTGTGATCTCTGCTTGAGGCAGAGGTGCCGTCTCGGCCCATTCTGCAGCTCAGGCCAGTGACCAACGCATTGCAGCTTTGGGAGCACCACTGGTACACCATGTGATTCTCTAGGACTTCTCTGCTCAAACCCATGCAGAGCAAAGAAATTAGAAATCCAAAGAAGAACAGCTTATTCTCATGGTTTCCAGCATTCTGTCCAGTACTGTCTAATATTTCCACCAAAATTAAGCAGTGCATCCAAAGTATAGGATGAGATCTTTGAGATGGTAAGGTTTTTCCTCCCTGTACAATGAAATTCGTTTGTCTGCCGTTTTGCTCTAACATTTGCTCTTTGTGAGTTTTGAATTAAAGGATTCTCTCTACTAAAAGTCCATCAATTTTTTTTCTGACTGGATATTAAATGATCATTAAATTTAGCACACCACAAGTCCAAATGCTACCTCTTGAGCACAGACACTATGTAGCACCTACACAGAACTTTCTTATAGACATTTTAATATATTGAAGGACATATAGCTTTCCATTTGAGATCCAGGAGAGACGAAATATGAGTCAAAATGGTGTAACACTCAAATGTAAGTCTCCAAAAATCCACAAAATGATAGGATGGGTAGAACTTTTCATATATATTTTCCTATTCCACGCCTATAATAGTGTGAAAGTTAGTACTGAATATTCCTCACAAAATGTCCCTCAAAGCTTCCTTCTCATTCACTATTGTATTATTTGCTCCATGACTATCGCAGCTATAGTTGTGGTGCCTGCAATCAAACTGAAACAACTTGCAGTTTAGTGAGATTTTTTATAGTATGCCTTGGTCCTATAATTCCATCATCAGAAAGTATGATAAAAATAGTAGTTGAGAGATCATTGCTTTAAAAAGTCTGATTCTGTGTAATTGACAGAGAATCACATAATTAAATAATTAATAAAATTTAATTTATTGTATAAACTTACGATACTGAACTTCTCCTGCCCTGTTTTGATTGAATGTCATCTGAGGAAAAAATAAAACAAGGAATTTAGTGTTTGCTTGTAAAATCACTGGAAACCTGAGCCAGCTGAAGCCTTACAGTAAAAGAATTTCCTCACCACCACATTGCTACTGTTTAATTGTTTATTACTTTGAAAATGTAGTCCCAATAGTAAAGTTAAAATCTGGTTCTAGGTCAATCAAGGCACACAAGGTAGAGCTTGAAAAAACCCAGTCAGTTTACAGCATCACATTATGCAGTGTCAAAGCAGCAAGTGTTTACTTTAGATACAAAGACATCATAATATCTTGTTTAAATTAAATGCTGAAAATATAAACAGACTAAGATAATTCCTTTTTTATGTTTAGACTCATTGTAGTGGAAACAGCTTGCAATATATGGATAAAACTAAACAGATGCAGTGATATTATTCTGGGAAACCTAACTCTTACCTTCAAGAGCCTGTGTCCGCCCTGGCAAGCCAGTTGAGAAGTTCAGCTTCTTAAACTTCAGTGACCAAATTTAAAGAAAAACTTCCAAGAGAGTAAGTCAGGAATGCAAAGCAGGTGTGGAGAAACTTCAGCTTTCACATAAAGAGCAATTTTCACAGGAAATGTAGGCTGTTTGACTGCCGATTCTATTTATGGCATCTTCATATTTCGCCCCTCTCCATTTGTAGTAGAAGTACTCAGAATAGTATTTGGATGCCCAAATCAACTCCATGCCTTTCTGGAATGTTGTAAAGGAGTCTCCTAGGAGACAGCTGTGACATTTCTCTCAGCTCTTGATCTCATAAATTTAGTTACAAACAGAGATGATGTTCGCTGCTTCTGGTAACAATTTCTTCCCCAAAATGCTGTTATTACCACCTCCACCCTTTTCACTACAGTGCATCAGTGCATGGCGGCTAGTACTCTGTAAGCAGAAAGCAATCTATTCTTTGAACATCAATTTTGCTCCCAAATTGAACAATATGTTAAGGAGTTCTTCATGCATCATCATGTTCTGCAGTGTATTTGAATCAACATATATTCTGTCATGCGTTCCTCAGCACTTTTCACTGAGCTATGTCTTCAGTTATTTTCAAGGAGCTGCTCTATCCAGCTCCTCACTCTTCCCTTCCTCCCTAGAATAAATCCCAAGACAATACCAAAATAAACCCACCATCACTCCACAATGTTATTTTCCTTTTCCTTGAGCCACTACCACACAGCTGAGATGTTGGCTGGTGCATTCCTGGAAGGTGGCAGTGCCATCCCCCAAAGGTGATCGTGAGTCCGCATGAGAAGTTGGGCCAGAACTCAACTCACCCAAACTCCAAGAGCAGTGCACACAAAGCAGCATGACCAAGATTGCAAAAAGCCGGTCCCTGCCTTGCAGCAGTGATCACCACTTGCATCTCACCCATCACCATGTGGGTCCATGACAAGTAAAGCCTCTTCTGTAGTCTCTGTGTCTCTGAAAAGTTACTACATAGCTCTATCAAAAGCAGTGGGTCTATTCCTATTTTATGTCTTAAATTTACTAGTGTGTCTCTTTTCTCTACTTTATTAGCCTGTCTCCTATCTTGCAGCCTGTGAAGGGAAAGAGAGTATATTCTTTTGTATGAAGGCTAACACAATTTTATAATATTACTGTATTACAAGACAATGTTACACATATTTTTAGGCTGGCTTATATTGTGTGAAAGAGCTTCAATCTTTTCTTAATGGCATTACTAGGAATATGGCAACACATGAAATGGAAAGTAAATACCTGCAATTTTTTAAACCGTATTGTTTTTAACCATACTGTTCTGAATGATCTCAAACTGCTTTCCAAATTGATGTATGGATAACATGGCTTAGCTACTAAGTCCACAGAAGAAACTGCTTTACCACAAAGCAGATTAGCCTAGCTTTTTTTTCCTGGCAGAGTGTGTTTGTTATGAACTCTCCAGTAAAATATTGCATTTCACAATACTGGGTTTTAAAGAACACATTAGCAAAGACTCAGTATCTGTCTTCCAGCCAAAAAACCCTCCAAACCATTTAGAAGGGAGTATTGTATTTTTCCTTGGTTGTCCCAAATACAATATTCAAAGAGAGTATTATTTAGGAGCTATCAAGTAGGAACAAATGTCTCTGTCTCCAAGTCCCAGAAGATTGTGATGGCATTAAGAGAAATTCATCATTTCAAATTGTTCAGTCAAAATCAATTCCTATAAACATGTACTTAGCATTATAAGAAGTAGGTATTTGAGACTGCATAAAGAAACCACTCATAATAAAACACAGAAAAGAACTTGCAAAAGGATTCTTCACAGTGACTCCTGGCTTTACAGAAAATAATGTTTAAGAATAAGGAATGAAGAAGGGGGGCAAAAGAATCACAGTATACAGCTTATCAAACTTTGCAACATCTGCTGAGTGTCAGGTATTGTCACTTTAAGCAAAAATCCTTTAATTTTTATTTGTCTTGATAGAGAAGCTACCTTTGTAGAGACGCACCCTCATTTTTATCTGTGCTTCACACACACAGGGTAAAGATCATGGCCAGTACTGTTGCTGTACAGATTTCAGTAGAGCTGCCACCAAAGGCTGCACAAACTGATGAATGAACACCTCCCCACAGCTGCCTTTGGCTGTCCCAAGTGTCTTCTGTCCTGCTGCACATGAAGACGTTTAAATCTGTGCTATGTGGGACAAGGAATCACCCACTGCTGGTGCAGAGTCCTGAAGTTCTTGTTTTCTTTCCTTCCTTTCATATACATAGAGATGGAAGGCTGATTTGGCCTGCAATTATAGGGTTTTATAGCTTTCTTTCAGCACACCACCAAATAATTCAAAGTAAAAAAACCATACTATTTCAACTCTTCTTACAATAATCTCATTTCCTGGTTGAAAGGTATTAGAAAATAAAATATCGGATTTCTTACTACTGCAGTGTCATGCAGATGGGTCCATGTCAGAATACAAGCCTGTAAAGAGCAAAGACCATAATTTACAACTTTTTTTTGGATTTAAAGTGGAAAGCCACCATACTTTATACACCCCAAGAAAGCAAAGCATTGAGACAGAATGCTTACCTTCAAGGCTGTAATGTTGGAGGTGAGGGGACATGCTCAAAGGTCAGCACGTGCTCCTTCACTTAGCTGGGTCAAGCCTGTGAGTTTGTTGCTTAGATGGTAACAGCCTCAAAAGACACTTTGGAATTGTGTTGATTTTTATTTTATTTATTTATTTATTTATACAAAATTCCCTGTGTTTTCTTATTGTTCTTATCTGGAAGATAACAGTGTGTGTCTTATCCATGTCTAGCATGAATCAAAGATGCTGAATGGAGGCTGAAATGACAGAACTGAGTACAGAGACATGAAAAAGACATGCTAATACTTAGTCCTGCAAGATTCTTTTCAGTCCAGTTTGATCCAAAAAGCAACTGATGTCGTGAGTTTAGGAAGCCACTGGTGTAAGTCAAGTAATTGAAGTTACGCATGAGCTGCAGGGTAATTGCAGCCTAAGGATAAATAGAATTTTCTGACACTGCATCTCATGTGCAGAAATTGCATTTAACATACTCACTTTCCTTAGGATGCTCCATGTCTTTGAAAACAGAAGAAAGTACATTTATTGATGTCACTGTAAATAACCTTGCCCATTTCCTTTGTTAATGATGAATCATATTTTGATATTAAATTTAAGCATTCTCTGCAAGGGAGGAAGAGCAGAGTACAGCAGAATCAGTAGAAAATGCCAAACTGGAGGAAAACACTTTGACATTATCTCTTTAGTTTAACTCAGAAAATCAGAAACTTAGCTCATGTCTGGGTTTCCTTAACACGATTGAGCAAAGATAAAAAAATTCCAAACCAACCCATGGAATATTAGAGTCAGACTTTCCAAGATGCTTCCAAAGATGCATTTGTTAAGCTTGTACACACACTTCTTGCCCAAAAATTCTTGTGTTCACATAGATCACAACAGTGCACACTTTGCACATAGCAGGAGCTAATTTTTAATTTTAATTAGCCAATGCACAAGCTAGAGCTCCAAAATGGCAAGTTGGTGTCTTTTTTTTTTTTTTTTTTTTTTTTTTTCCAATAGAAAACACATAATTGAACCAGGAATAAGCTATTGACATTTGGGTATGTCTCACTAAAGAAGAAAAGGCCAGAGGAAAATGCTGGCCAGGGATGTCAGTTAGACTTTTCCAGCCTTACTAAAGTCAGGCACAGTTCACCCAGTCTTAATGCAGAAGTGGTATTTTGGAGTAAGTGTACTGCACAAGACAACAGAGAAACAGGACACCAAGAAAGACAAAAATAAATTAAATCCTGAATATGCTATTTTATAAAAGAACTCATCATGTTATTTACAAGTTTAGTTCATAAATTTAAGACTTTAATTTCATAGTTTGCCATGTAAATTAGAATTATGCTTGAAGAGCCTTGAAGAAAGGAATCACCTTGAAATTGCACGAACAAACAAACACAAAATTTGCTCCATCTGCTTGCTTGCATGGAGCCTCAGTTATTTTTCAGTAAATACTTAGTTTGGTCAATTGACCAAATAATTATTTCTCCTGTAAATAAAAATTTATCTCCAGTTAAAGCACTCCTTCTCCCTTTCTTGGTCCTCCTTTTAAATCCCTTTTAGTCCCTAAGATTAGGACTGGTTTTAGTCCAATCTTATGAGAATGCTTTCATGTTACTTATATTTGTATGCAGTAATTACAAAAAGATTTTTCTTAACCCTTACCCACTGATCCCTAAGAAGCCTTAAGAGCAGCTTTTCCATGAGAGTGTCCGGTCAGCTGTACTTGCAGACCACTTTCTAATGTTTTTTAACCTTGTGTCTTTTGGACTTCCCTATCCAAACAGATACATTTCAGTAAGTGGCTCATTAGCATTACATAGGAGAAGAATTATATTTTTTTTTTCCCCTTTTAAAACCACCGTATCCTTAGCTATCTATCTCTGGTGTTTGTACTGATATTACAGCCACTTCAGTAAATTGAAACTCTTCCACAGATCTCTACTCCAAATCAGCGCCAGCCTCAATTCTTTGGCTGAGGCAAATGCCAGACGTTGTTTATACAGCGGTAATCAACATGGTAAATTTAGAATATACCAGAATAAATTATGATAAATTTGCTGCCTCAGGATAAAGATAACATACGGGTAGAGTCAGTGGTTATCTCTTAAAAAAGGGGGAAATTGATGAACAGACATTTTTTTTTCCTTCCAGGCTATCATAATAAATGTTTTTTTCCCCTCTGGGATTTGTAGAAAAAGAAGATGGGACATGTGGATCTCATGAACTCTGATGCTAAATACAGCTACAACTTTTGAAAGACTGTCTTCCCTGTATTTCAGATTGAAATCCATGTTCGTTCCTTAGCATTAAGAGTTGCTTTCTTTCTTTTTTTTTTCCCCCTGCCATCTCTCCAGAGATTTAAATAACATTTTAAAAAATATTTTAAAGAACGTTTATTTAAAAAAAACCCTTTTCCTTGAGCCTGGGATTGCACTTCAGTTTGCTTTTCAAACTCAGGGCTTGAGAGTTTTTTTTTTAGGAAAGTTAATTTACCTGGAGAATGAGTTTCCACAAAATATCCATTCCAAATGCAAACTGTCTTCAGAGTATAGACTGACATTTCTTTCTCTCTCTCCAGTACTTGTACTGGGCCCAAAATTTGTGGGAGGAAGACCATATGCTTGTGCCCAGTATGCAACTTTGTCAAATCTTCTGGGGAATAAAGACAATTAGGATCTAACTAAATCCTCATCTACCTGCGAAGTGTGGCAATCCTCTGTAACAGATATTACCTGTCTGCATAGGGGTATTTCTGCAAGTAAAATACCACAGCTAGAATCCACACACAGTGAGGGTGCAGTCAGCCCTTTGTTAACCTAATAGGTAGAATTGCATTTCTTAAATTTCATTTTCCTTCTCTGCCTTTCACTTCCACCCACCTTTAAGTATGTGTTTAAGTCCAACAGGCTTTAATAGGATTTAACCACATGCTGTGTCTCACTGAGGAGGAAAGGTATTACTCACGTGCCTACTCATTTAAATTACACACTTTGCTGAATGGGAGACTTTATGTACTACTGCATTAGCACTGAGAGAAGATGTGAAAGTAGACACCTGAAACTTGGTAACACTTTTTTGTCCTGTCTCCGGGTCATGGCAAAGTTGACGAGCAGGCAACACATCTTCACCTTCCTCTTGATATACTGTTAGAGCACGGGACATGCCATGCAGAGCAGATGCATCCAGGCTGGGGAGGTACACATCTACCCAGGCACTTGCAAATGTGCTAAACCCAAACGAACTGCAGTAAGACTGTGCTGCTCAGAGCTACCTAGGAGACAAACTGCACACTGCGAGCTGGTAAAACAGACATCTAAGAATCACAGAATCATAGAATGGTTTGGGTTGGAAGGGACCTTAGGGATCATCTAGTTCCAACCCTCCTACCGTGAGCAGGGACATCTTCCACTTGAGCAGGTCGCTTAAAGCCCCATCCAACCTGGCCTCGAACACTTCCAGGGATGGGGTATCCACAACTTCTCTAGGCTACCTGTTCCAGTGCCTCACCATCCTCATAGTGAAGAATTTCCTTGTTTTCTTATAGGCCCCATTTAGGTACAGGAAGGCCACTATAGGGTCTCCCCGGAACCTTCTCTTCTCCAGGCTGAACAAACCCAGCACTCTCAGTCTGTCTTCACAGGAGAGGTGCTCCAGCTCTCTGATCTTCGTGAATCTCTGGACTCTCTCCAACAGATCCATGTCCTTCTTATGTTGGGGGCTCCAGAAGCTGCTCAATAAGATCAATACTACAGTATTGATCTTATACCTCCAGAAGAGAGCAGAGAAGCAAGATTCCAGCATCAAGTCTAGTTTTGTTAAATAAAATAATCTTTCCCATTTTTCAACATATCCTAAGCCATTAAGAAAATCTTTGTAGCACCCAATATGGTAGTGGTTACAGTATCAGGGGTCTCTGGTGAGGACCTGAACAGGACCCCGTTGTCTTGCTATGCAGAGACACAACTGAACGCACCTCTTCATCCCAGAGGGCTTCTGTGGTGAGCAGCTATATCCCTGGCAACCCACAGGCTCAGAAAAACCTATCATTAATCACTGAGCCTGTTGGAGAGCAACTAGAAGCACTTAATTCTCTGTACCTTGACCATTTCAGTCTTTTCCCACATGCCTCATTCTCTTTTTTTTTGCTCACTCACTGCAGTTGTACAAACGCCATAACATTTCAGAAAGATATTTACAATCTCAGGCATTCAAGTGACCAGCATTTCCCTGTGACCTTCTCACCCTATCAATTAACTGTCGAGTTCTTTTCTATGTTATGTCCTTACAGAATTTTTTCTTAGGCTTCTGTAGCTTAAACACAGCCACTCCAATGCTCACTCTGTGAAAGTTTACATTTGGCTGGAGTGGGACTGCACTGTGGGAGCAGTATACCAGCTACCTGGCACAAGTGCCTAACCTTGTAAACCACAGTTTAACCTGGCAGCCCAGAGCACTTGGGAAATTTAACACGTTGCTGAGCTGTAAAGATGACTTCAGATTTCCATTAACTCCTGTCTTTAACCAGGCAAATTATGTAGCTGGCTACTACCACTCCTAATATGAAGGTATTCATACTTTTCAACATATTGAAACACAAGGGATGAGTTTAAGTGCATAACTTGATAGTGGATTTTTTCTTGTGTTATTTGAGAAAAAAACCTTGCATTTGGAAACTGCATTTCCACTTTAAAAAAAAAAACAAAACCAAACAAAAAACCAACAAAAACCCCCAGAGTTTAAACTCGCTCACCAAAAAACCACAACGTGCACTCTGGAAGTGTGCTTCAAAGATCGTTATTGCATTAGCACAGACAGGGCATTCAGCTGAAAAATGCCTCTAGAGAGAATAAGAGAAGTGAAAAAAAACCCCTAATTTTATTTGCTTACTAGGCCTATAGGAATTATTAAGTTTGAAACATCTAAAGCAATAATGCAAGAGGACACTGAAAAATTTGCCCTATGAACTGGGAATTTGGACAACTTTTTCTGATTCTAATGTTTGTGTATATATATAAATATGCACATATATACACATCTAAGTAGACAGATCCATTACATTTAAGTAAGAAAACTGGAATTGCCAGCCACTGCTTGTTCTTACTGGCTCTACCTTCCACCAGGAATCACTGGAGATACTGCTGTTCCCAGGGACACCAGCTTAGCTCCTGTCCTGGAGTTGTCAAGCAAGCATGGACGCAGGACTGGCAGATAGCCTTGACACACTCACCGTAGTGTACTGTCTTTTCCATCAGCTGTGTTCACTTTTCAGGGTGCAATCATTGTAATGGCTCATTCTGCAATTAGAAGTTTCAGTGTGAATAAGCCACACTCAGTTTGAAAGATGACCATTCACATTGGTTTCCTGGTTTATTTTACTGCTTGAAACATGGCAGCAACTCAAAGTCTAAACTCATTATGGGGCCTCCATGTTCTAACTGAGGTAGATGCTCTAGTCTTTCAGAGGTATTTGCAGAGACAAAAGCCAGGTAAGCGCTTTGCTCTTCCTAAATACTCTCCACAAATAAGCGCAAGACAGGGAAAAGAATTGCTACTGTGGAGCATGTTATTTTATAGGTGGAAAAGTGAGGCAGAAGAGTATTTTCAAAGTACCTCTTAAAGTGTTTTAACAACTTTGAAAATCTGAGCCTAAGTGAACTGGCCAAGGTTACACAGGAAGGCTTTGACCGAATGGGAAAATTAATGCATGTCTCTGAGTTCCATGTCAGGCTTATAGCAGTCCTCCTTTTCTCAGCCAACTTGCACATTAAAAATATTCAGAAAAGCTTCCAATTGCAGGAACTCTAAATTTCAGATGGGCAGTCTTTGGAACTCTGAAAAGGCAAATCAAGTCTAGGGGAGTCATTCACCAGGAAAGAGAGAGTTAACTCCATATACACAGAGTAAAGATAGAATATATATCAAAGCTTTCACACTTTTTTTCCATTCTGTAGTTTGCTCCATACTTTCAAAATGTATTTCAACTGAATGACCATGTATGCAAAGGAAAACTTTACAAGCAGATAAGTCTTCTAGAGCTGAATGTCTGCCAAGACAAAACTGTGTGTTTTTTTTTTTAAAAGGAGGAGTGGTTATCACTCAGAGCACACAATTTCTGTTGAAGTAGCGGAGCCAAGATTAATGCTTACAATTTTTAATTGTCATTAAAATAGAACTTTTGAGAAATAAAATCCCACTTTTTAGCCTACACTGGAACAACAACAAAAAAAATGATAGGAATTCATATGGAGGAAAGTTTCTCATTCAAAAGGAAGGATATTTTGAAAAACTTGTGGAGAAAAGAAACTCTAATACAAGGAGCTCTTACATGCAGGTGTTATGTATTATAATCTATATTGCAATACTATACTATCCACATGAGACCAGGTATAAAGAAAAACTTCTGGACTATTCAAGTTTGTGGGCTTGATTCTAATTTTATTTACAGCAAGTCTTACCTGCAGAGACATGAGTACCTCCACTGGCTTCAGTGAACCCTCAGACTTTATATGAGCATAAGTAAGAGGTATTGAGACTCTTGCTCATTTCTACTTTAACTTTCAGGTATGTGTGTGCAAGGGCACAAGCTCAGCAAATTGGTTTATACTCACCATTACCAAGAAAGAGTCACGAGAACTGAAGCCCTTCTGTTTCCTACAATTTATCTCAACATACCTTGTCAAGACCAACGTGAAATTCTCACTCTTTGTAAGAATAGAAGCAGGTTTTGCTCTAGGGGTAAAAATGGATGGATTTGACAGAAGTCAGAGAGAACTATAGAAAATTAAAACTCAGGCAGGATAGAATCATGTCAAATCCATGTAGTCTGCTTTGAACCACCACAACAAAAAAACCCCCACATTTGTATATCTTCTCCTTTTCTAAGTAGTGTTCATTACTAAGTTATTGTATAGATCTTAGTTTCTGTCAGCTAGGGGAGTCCACCTGTTTTAGTCCATATAATGAGGAAACTTAACTTCATGCCTTTCTTCTTTATATGTCCAAAAAATTAAACAATTTGCACCACTCCCTTACTTTTCAGTAAACAAACTCCTTTGCTCCAGACAACTGAAAATCTTTCAAGAGCTCAAGCTAGTGCACAGGAAAGGGTGGGGGGTCAGCCACTAGGTGGCAATAGAAACCCCTCAAATAAACTACAACTGCACACGCTATTTATGCTATTCAATAGCTATCCATTTCAACTAAGAAAGTGTTGAATCAAAAGGAAGCAAACAAAATTTCTTATTGGTCATTAAAATATCTAAATTTTCAGTACAATTTTCTCTAAGATTAATACGAAACAACTGATTTAGCATTGTACTAAGTTAATTTCTCTTACTTGTCTTTGTATTTTCTCCTAAAATCATTATTTAACATGCCACACAGTAGGGAAATTATTTTCAATTATTATCTCAGCATTACTGGCAAGTATTGTGATAATTTCTGTTGTGCTTAATAAATTTAGCACTTTGCTGTCAGTGCAGATGTCAGATGGCTGAAATAATTACTTTTCTGAGTTTGGCAAGCGTTAACAGACTTAAAACAAGCTACTACTGACTTAGCTTCTGATTGCATTACACATCTTGTTCTCAAGTTCTAAAATTTTGTTTACTTTTACGGGGGGCTTAAGAAGAAAATTAGTCTTCAAATTAGATTGTAAGTTACATATCCAAAAATATCTTAATTTAAGAGATCATTGTTTCAAATTTAGCACAAGTGTTTCTATGCTGGAAAGGTTCTTGTCTATATATGTACAACTCACCACTACACTATAAATTTCATACTGCTTATTTTCACAGCTTGTGACTTAGCAAAAATAAAAATCACAACATAACACACATACATAGCAGACTTCAGACTGTAAAGTTCAAATTGTGTCAAGATACGAGTGTACAAATTTGGTGTTTCCATTTTCAAATCCTAGATTTTTCAACTTCAATGTCTCTTTAATGTTGCCATTACATATAATTTCCAAGATTTATTTTTGTTTGGACAGTAAAACCTTCTGCACTGAACTCCTCCTTGCCATTATCATCATGGTTCAACTACTGAACATTGAGAATTTTACCCCAAAGCATCCGGACTGCACAGGCAGGACCAAGTGCTGCTTTCAGCCTGGGAACGGCAACCACTGTGCCTGATCTAGCCTGCTTTTCTTCTCCTTGTTTAAAGAGGTGGGGGGTTTCTGCATATGTAGTGCCAGAAGACAGTCCAGGAGGAAAAGAAATTCAGAGAAGGCTGGTTTGATTTCTCCCCCTCCACAACACCTCCTTCCCCGGCTCTCACTCATTCCCTCTGCTCTGTCTCCCTCCGTGTCACAGCAATGCGATCCTGGGGCTATGCAACCATGTTAACATTCCCGGACGCCAGGGGATTGTCAAACAGGGAAGGGAAACAGTTAGAAAACTAAAACTGAACTTGAATTAAGTTCTAAAGGAAAAGAGCAGAGAAGTACCTGTTCTTTAGGTACTCCACTGCCGAGGGGTTTTCTCAAATAAATCTTAACAGAGACAGCAAATTATCACCAAAAAATAAATGTACAGTGGAACAACTCACCCTGCCAGGAGACATTCTTGTAATTTCTTAGGGAACAAGTCCATCCAATTACATTGGGAAAATGGTGTGACAAATTCAGACACCAATTGTCCTGAAATTTCATGCATTAGTTTTGTCTTTAAAAGGGAGCAAAGTAGAATAAATTATCAACTTTTGAAAAAACTGAGTCCAAATCTGGATTTTGAAAGCTCACCCTGTTTTCTGTTTACAATGTCACGTACTTGCCATAGAAATATATCTTTTTCATTAACATTTTTGCCTACAGCTTTGAAATACAGAGAAGCAATATTAAACTCTTAATAAAATAGAAATATAGTCACAGGCATGCACATGAACACTGACTGACATCTGCAGACTTTCCCTCAAAAATGTGGCTAAAAATACATTTGGAGAAAATCTGGTTTAAAATTTGAAACCATTATTTTCCTGTCTGCAAGTGGTACAGAGTCATACTTTTTATTCTTTACCAGAACAACTAATTCTAGTTAGGATCTGGAGGTGATATAATTGCATAAGTCATAAATCTACCTAAATAACAACAAAAAAAAATAGTAAGCATATGCACTAAACACAGGTACGCCATTTTAATCCCAAATATTTAAATAAAATCTGAAGTTTTCAGAGTGTAACTAATTTTTCTTTTATTTCTCTACAGCCAGCATTAATAAACATACAGCAAGAAGGTATTTAAGACATTCTTCCTGCCACTGTTCTTTTGTTTAGTCCCCCTAGTTGCTCAGGCCGTCTGGTTATGGAAATACATGGTATCTATGGATGCTGATACTAACCAAGGCAAAAAATGATTCAGCAAGATAACAATACAAGTAATGAATGTAATACGAAATAAATCGAACTTAAGAGGTGTTGCCTTACTGCTAGGTTGTCAGGAGAAAGAACAGCAAAAACCCACAAGATATAAAGATGCAGATGAAACCAATATTTTCCCAGATTTGCATCAATCAATTTAAAAATACTCATATTCGACAAGTAGATGACAAGCCACACAGGGAGATCTTATAGACAAGAGCTCATTTAAGTTTTCAAGCAGACTTGTAAATTCACTTGAAGTGTCACGTATAAACAATCTTTGTTTAGCCCATGCACCCCTCCTCTGTCTGGGAGCACACGGTAACAGGCTCTAAGGAAAGGAAGATTTTGGTTGTTAAACAGAGGTAAGCTAACATATTCTTAAAAAATCTGTTACAATTATGCCAGATCCATACAACTCAAAGAGAGAAAGAGGAGCAAGATAATGCTGACCTTCTGTACTATCACCTCTTTTCAAAATCCTTTTTTTATAAAGCCGATTGTCCCCTTTACTTCATTAATTTTATTCTCTATCAGAGCTCTTGGAGAAATAGGAGTAAAGGGAAATAACTTCAAGTAGTTCTTAACGTCTTGTATTTAACCACTGCCCCAGGAGGATCTCATTCTTCCTCAGACCTGGCAGCAAAAGGCAGTGGCAGGAAACAGACCAAGAAATAGAGAAGCAGAAAGAACAGCTGTGCTCCAGCTACCATGCAAAGATGCTCCACCTGGGTAGTAACTGGAGTGTTCACAGGGGTTGAGGGAGGTGATTCTTCCCCTCCATGAGACTATACCTGTAGTACTGCGTTCAGCTCTGGAGCCCCCAGCATAAGAAGGACATGAACCAGCTGGAGAGGCTCCAGAGGAGGGCCACGAAGATGATCAGAGGGCTGGAGCACCTCTCCTATGAAGAAAGGCTGAGAGAGTTGGGGCTGTTCAGCCTGGAGAAGAGAAGGCTCTGGGGAGATCGTATAGCAGCCTTCCAGTACCTAAAGGGGGCTGCTGAGAAAGATGGGGAGAAACTCTTCAGCGGCACCCATTGCAATAGGACAAGGGGTAATGTTTTTAAAATAGAGGGAAGTAGATTCAGAATAGATATAAGGAAAAAAAAATTAAAGTGAGGGTGGTGGAACACTGGAACAGGTTGCCCAGAGAGATGGTGGATGCCCCATCCCTGGAAACATTCAGGGCCAGGTTGAAGATGTCCCTGCTCCTTGCAGAGGGGTTGGACTAGATGACCTTTAAAGGTCCCTTCGCACCCATTGCAATAGGACAAGGGGTAATGTTTTTAAAATAGAGGGAAGTAGATTCAGAATAGATATAAGGAAAAAAAAATTAAAGTGAGGGTGGTGGAACACTGGAACAGGTTGCCCAGAGAGATGGTGGATGCCCCATCCCTGGAAACATTCAGGGCCAGGTTGAAGATGTCCCTGCTCCTTGCAGAGGGGTTGGACTAGATGACCTTTAAAGGTCCCTTCCAACCCAAACTATTCTATGATTCTGTGATTCTATGAACCACCTTTCTTCTGCAGGTAGGGATTGTGATCAAATACATGGAGTGTCTCTGCTAAATAAGGAGTTTCTGTTACAGGAAAAGTCTGAAGTGTTTGCAGATCTGGCACATGTTCAGCATCTGATGTTCTCAACTTTTACCCAGGTTACGGCTTTTGCTGCGAGCTCAAAGGTTGAGGAACTTTATTATTTCATAGAATCATAGAATGGTTAGAGTTGGAAGGGACCTTCAAAGGTCATCTAGTCTAACCCCCCTGCAAAGGTCATCTAGTCTAACCCCCCTGCAAGGAGCAGGGACATCCCGGACTAGGTCAGGTTGCTCAGAGCCTCATCCAGCCTGGCCTTGAATGTTTCCAGGGATGGGGTATCCACCACCTCTCTGGGCAACCTGTTCACTCTCATTGTGAAAAAGTTTTTTCTAATATCCAATCTAAATCTACCTCCCTCTATTTTAAAACCATTACCCTTCGTCTTACCACAAAAGGCCCTACTGAACAGCCTCTCCCCATCTTTCTTGTAGGCCCCCTTGAGGTACTGGAAGATGGCTATCAGGTCTCCCCAGAGCCTCCTCTTCTCCAGGCTGAACAGCCCCAACTCTCTCAGCCTGCTCTCACAGGAGAGGTGCTCCAGCCCTCTGATCATCTTCATGGCTCTCCTCTGGACCCTCTCCAACTGGTCCATGTCCTTCTTATGTTGGGGACTCCAGAACTGGACGCAGTACTCCAGGTGGGGTCTCACCAGGGCAGAGTAGAGGGGGAGAATCACCTCCCTTGGCCTGCTGGCCACACTCCTCTTGATGCAGCCCAGGATACAGTTGGCCTTCTGGGCTGCAAGAGCACATTGCCAGCTCATGTTGAGCTTCCCGTCCACCAGCACTCCCAAGTCCTTCTTCTCAAGGCTACTCTCAATCCATTCTCCGCCCAGCCTGTATTTGTGCCTGGGATTGCCACGACCCAGGTGCAGGACCTTGCACTTGGCCTGGTTGAACTTCATGAGGTTTGCACGGGCCCACCTCTCCAGCCTGTCCAGGTCCCTCTGGGTGGCATCCCTCCCTTCCAGCGTGTTGATGGCACCACACAGCTTGGTGTCACTGGTGAACTTGCTGAGGGTGCACTCTATCCCACTGTTCATGTCGCCGACAAAGATGTTGAACAGGGCCGGGCCCAACACGGACCCCTGAAGGACGCCACTGGTGTCCGGTCTCCACTTGGACATTGAGCCGTTGACCACCACTCTCTGAGTGCGGCCATCCAGCCCACTCCTTATCCACCAAGTGGTCCATCCATCAAATCCATGCCTCTCTAGTTTAGGGAGAGGGATGTCGTGCGGGACAGTGTCAAAAGCTTTGCACAAGTCCAGGTAGATGATATCCGTTGCTCGTCCCTTGTCCACCGATGCTGTCACCCACCCCATCATAGAAGGCCACCAAATCGGTCAGGCACAATCTGCCCTTGGTGAAGCCATGTTGGCTATCACCAACCGCCTGCTTGCTCTCCATGTGCCTTAGCGTGGTTTCCAGGAGAATCTGCTCCGTGACCTTTCCAGGCACAGAGATGAGGCTGACCGGCCTGTAGTTGCCCAGGTCCTCCTTGTTCCCCTTTTTAAAAGTGGGGGTTATGTTCTCTCTCTTCCAGTCATAGGGGACCTCACCAGACTGCCACGATTTCTCAAATATGATGGCCAGTGGCTTGGCAACTTCATCCGCCAGTTCCCTGAGGACCCGCGGATGGATCTCATCAGGTCCCATGGACTTGTGCACCTTCAAGTTCCTCAGATGTTCCTAAACCTGCTCTTCGAATACAGTGGGTGGTTCTTCATCCTCGCAGTCCCTGCCTGTGCCTTCCACAGCTTGGGTGGTGGAACAAGAGCCCTTATCTGTGAAGACAGGCAAAAATGTCATTGAGTACCTAAGCCTTCTCTGTGTCCCGGGTAACCAGGACAGTGGTTTCCTTCTTGAGGGGGCCTACATTCTTCCCTGGCCACTCGCACAGCCTCTTTGTAGTCCTCACAGTCTACCTGTCTCTGCTTCCACCCTCTGTAGGCTTTCCTCTTCACTTTCAGTTGGTCCAGGAGCTCCTTGCTCATCCATGCAGGCCTCCTGGCCTTTTTGCCCAACTTGTTCTTCATCAGGATGCACCTCTGCTGAGCTTGGAGGAGGTGCTCCTTGAATGTGGACCAACTTTCCTGGGCCCCTCTTCCCTCCAGGTCTGCCTCCCGTGGCACTTTGCCCATCAGATTCCTGAAGAGGCCAAAGTCCGCCTTCTTGAAGCCTAGGGCAGAGAGCTTGCTCGCTGAGAGAGTTTCCTCGCTGCCCCGTGGATCTTGAACTCCACCGTGTCGTGGTCGCTGCAGCCAAGGCTGTCCTTCAGTTTCACATCCCCCACCAATCCCTCCGTTTTGGTGAGCACAAGGTCGAGGATGGCACCCCTTCTTGTCGGCTCCTCTAGCACCTGCAGGTGGAAGTTGTCATCCACACATTCCAGGAACCTCCTGGACTGCCTGTGCCCTGCCGTGTTGTCTCTCCAACAGATGTCAGGGTGGTTGAAGTCCCCCATGAGGACCAGGGCTTGTGACCGTGAGGCTGCTCCTATTTGGCTATAGAGCACTTCGTCTGCTCTGTCCTCCTGGCCAGGCGGCCTGTAACAGATCTCCACCGTAACGTCCCCTGTCCATCCCCATCCTCTGATCTTGACCCATAAGCTCTCTGTCAGCTCCTCCTCCATCCCCAGGAGGAGCTCCATGCACTCCAGCTGGTTGCTGACCTAGAGAGCGACACCCCCTCCTCGTCTTCTGTTCCTGTCCTTTCTAAAAAGCCTATACCTCTCCATGTTGACGCTCCAGTCGTACGAGTCATCCCACCACATCTCCATGATGCCAACAAGGTCATAGCCCTGCTCGTGTGCACACATCTCCAGCTCTTCCTGTTTATTTCCCATGCTGCGTGCATTGGTATAGAGACATTTGAGCTGGGCCCCTAGCAAAGCCATCTTGCTGGCTGGAGCGACAGGAGTTCTTTTGGACCGCAGTTTAAGTTCATTATTTGTGGGACACTTCTGTGTATGTCTTCTCTCTGAAGCAGAAAAATTAACAAAACTTTTTGCTAAAGGAAAATAGTCCACAGTAGGTAGGGTAGAAAGGGATACTGAAATCTGAGTTCTGGCCAGCTCAATAGAGAATGAAGGGCTCTGCTCTATTGGAGGAGCAGAGCCCCAGTCTCCAGGTTTTGACTCCTCAAGCTGAGGCAGCTTCAGAGGTGGCCATCCAGCCACCCACTTCTCTGCTTGGAAGCAAACCTTCCTCAGAGCAGAGTCCAATTCCTCAACTACAGAAACTCAAAGCCTATCATGTTAATTAAAACTAAAATCAAGCTGAGAACCATCCCTTGCACACACTTGGCTGCCCCTTAATGTGCACTGCTCTTTCTGATGGAAAAACTCAAATTCTGAGACTTCTCTGGTGTTAAGAGAGTTCTAAAGGTTTTGTTTTCTTTCCATTAGAGACTGACAGTTGTCGCAAAGGGGAGCTGTATTCTGGAAGGAGACAAATACAGGTGGTTTGCACCCAACTCCCACAGAGCATTTTACCAACACCAAAGGACATCTAACTGTGGCCCTCTAACCACGCAGGCTTTTGCATCTCTTGAAGTTATTTTGGGAATAATATCCTGGCTGCTGTTAAAAGGATTTGTTACTCTCCTCTTTATGCTTAGTATAAACCAAAATGCACTTAACATTTTATCATGTTTATTTAACAGTTTATTAATTTATTAAATTAAAAGTGATTTCTCACCCAGAAAACATTTGGAGCATTTCTCCAGATGTCTGTCCAGTCTTTTATTCTGTTCTTTAGGGCTGGCCCAAATAAAGAATGCTTTTTCTTGAATGAAATGACCTTTAGTTCCCACTCCTCTACTCAAATACATTTATTTTCTGCTTTGACTTATGTGAAAAGTAATGGAATGACAGTTTCTAAAAAAAAGTTATACAAAACTGACTGTAAATAAAGACTATTTGCAAATAAAGACCTGGAGTGTACTCCTTACATTAAGTTATTCCTAACTAATACAGTTCTTTAAATAGATTAAATTAAAGGGCACAGTTGCAAGAGAGGAACAACTGAAATATATTAGTGGTTTTCTGTTTATGTTGTAGTGAGCAGGACTCGGAAATTTATAAAAAATTCAGGTATAACAAAAAGTTTGTTTACATGTGGAGGAAAAGAGACATTTAGAAATGGTTCATGATCAGTTTTAGGTAACCTCTTTAGCCATTGATTGTGAGAGAGAAAAAACCCCAACATATACAGCATTCTTATAATTTATTTTCTGTGACACATCCATGAGGAATGGTTCCACGTGATGGCAGGCTGTCTTTCCTGAAACACATTTGTAGAGAAAATTTTGCAGAGAGGAACACATTAAAATATACTGTCCTCTAATACAAGTACTTTCATTTGACCAGCTTTTCATAGTTCTTCAGACTGTTTTTGGTCTGATTTCCTTTCACATACCAGTTTTGCATTTTCCACTCTCACAGTCCCTGGTGCAGTCACGCTTGATTTACACCATTTCAGACCAGAGGTGGCTCCCTGGGTAAAATCCAGGCCACGTGGAAGCCGGTGGCAAAGCTCCCATTGACTCTGATGGTGCTGATTTCATTCTTTCCTGTTTAAACAAAAGCTGTCCCCTGCACCAGCTAACCCTTGTACTTGGGAGAAGCTCTAGCGCCAAATCAGCGATTTCACAACTGTTTCACAGCATAAAATAGGCTGAAATATTTTAAAAGTGTAGAGAAAGAAGATAAATTATTTAAAGATACACCAAGTAAGTATGGGCTGAACTTTAAAAAGGTAACATTTATAGGCTGGCTGTATGGAAAAACATCCTGACTGTACATTAATCAATCCTGAATAGGGATATTAAACAAGGCCAACATTTTCAGACTCGGATGCCTAAAGTTCAGATCTAAATCCACAGTTAGGAATTCAGTTTTAAGAGGACCTGGCTTGAAAAATGTGGTTCTAATCCAAATTTATCCGTTCATGTTTTCTTGTGGACTTCACAAACTAAGGAAAACTACTGATCTGACTGAACATCTTATCTGGTTTCAAAATTAATGCTGCAGGAGAACTCCTGTCATTTAACAACAGAACTTTCTCAGACAATTGAACAACCACAATCAATTCTACAAATAACAATATATATGCACCAGAACTCAGGAATGTAGATGACTGCCGGGAAAACACTGCAGGGAAGATGGAATAAAGGAGAACTATATGCTTCTTAAAATTTTACTTTTAATCTTTGCTATATAAAGAAACATGGAACTTGAAAGCATCGTGGAGCTTCTCTGGAATTACATGTCTGCATTCTTGAGAATAGATACTATTTTAGATCTCTTTTTAAAAACATATATTAAAAATATAGCCATACTACAATATATTACAGAGATTTCCCATTTTAATAATAAAAATAAATCATATTAGTTTTAGAGTTGCAAGATGTTAACATCAGACGGGAAACGGTTTAAAAGACAAGTGCTAAAAATAAACTTTAAAATATAGCGTACGTTTATGTTTCAAAGATGAGTGAAAGTTACACTTGGCAAGGGTGTTGGATCCTTTCATACACTGGATATGTTTAGCTTTGGTATTTTCTTAACAAATGGTTACTATTGGGCCCTATGTCCCTGGAGGAAAGACATCATCCTGCAGTGACATGTTTCTATACAAACATACTCAAACCAAGGTCATCACTCACCTTCCTAAACCCTCTGCAACACAAGCCAACAACTTAATTTACAGAGAGAAGTTGTATGAAGTGTAGGACTAGCAGATCCCAGGGTCCAGTCAAGGTCTGCCACTGAATTAAGGGAACAGATGGAGTAGCTCAAGCTAGAAGAGAATTTTTTTTTCCAACTTTACCCATATATTTTCACATGCATCCCTAACTCATGCTTAACCCTTTCTCATCTAGGGAGGCAGTAAACGGAAAGACATGAACACCGACTCACTTTGCTGTATGACTTCTACACAAGACCTGACATTCCCTCTGAGCTAGTACCGAGGTACACTGATGAATTCAAGTGACTGTGGTTTGAGGCTCTGACCCTCCCATTATGATTTTCAGTATAGCTTTCTATGAACAAACCTGCAGACTTAAATTCTCTTCATCAGGTCTGTAAAGGAACAAGAAGATCCAAATTAGGTACACGGCTTTGATACTTCCATTTTTCTCCTTTGTAGCTGACAGGTACATATTCGAGTTCTCAGGCTTTGTGATATTGCATGTTGGCAGGCATTGGCAGCCATTGGCCACTACTTGAAGGTGGAACTATCAATCAGAATTCTTTCAATTTTACCAATTTTCAAAATTATAGTTACTGAAAAAGCAAGCCCTGAAATATATAAATGACTAAAAACATGTTTCATATGTCCCAGAATAACTATCTCAAGCATCTCTTCCTACAAGAAATTATACCACACAGTGATTAAAAATGCACACATTTTACATGTTTTATTTTTCTTAAATTGAGTTTTACTTTTCCCTTTAATACCAGATAAAACTAAAAATCAAAGTTACAATTTGTCAGTTTAATAAGGGTCAGTTATCTGGCTGGGTCTGTGAGTTTTATATACTGACACTGAAAGACGACAGACACCCAGTGATCTCAGCAGCTTTGTTAGATATAACAGGAACAAACTCAGATTTGCACTTTGGGTTTTCGCTTGATCTTGACATTCAGTGTGTCATAGCTCCTCTGAAGAGAATGATATTCTTTGCTCAGTGAATATCAACGATATCTAAAACCTCTTTTCATCTTCTGTCAAGAAAGTGCAATCCATCACAGCACAAAGCAGACCTATGGAAAACAGAGAATTCTGTCAATAAACAGATAAATACATCAGATAGTTTGTTACCTTATTGCTTATTACACCTCCAAAAGAAATTTTGCTGGTATAAACTTACAGTGTCTGATTGCATAGAAAAGGAGGAGTTACCATCTCTTTCTTATATTCCCATAACATCTGCTACTGGTCATTGTTATAGACTGGGGCTTTGATCTAATCCAGTATGGCTATTCCTATGACCTATAACTGCTTTCATAAATTAAAGCCATAGCCTTTCCCCTTGCCATTACTGTTGGGCACACTGTTTAGCATTTTTATATAAGATAGGATATAATTATCCTAGAAATACAATATGCTTCTGGGTATTATTGGAAATTAATTTTTGAATCTTTAGCCAACTCTATGTACTTTAAAAAGGGACACAATTCTTCAATCATGTCAAATTATTAATTGTCTCAAATTATTTTGTAGAATTACTTAGTAGTGAAATTTTTTTGAGAATTAGGAAGAAGGTCTATCCACTGCACATTATGAAAGATCAGTAATTTGCATTGGCATCAGTCAGAGAACATCTTAATTTTCTCAATACTGCACATTAGTAAGGACTTATTTACCTCTCAGAAACTGTACTTCTTTGAAATGTGTTCTCCACATGTAGTTAATTCCTGGACTGTACGTGCTCCCTGTGCCTGCAGCTAGCCATGAGCACACGCACAATAAAAACGGACTGCATGTGGACAATTACTCAATGAAGAGAAGAAAGTTATTTAGGTTGCAAAGTCAAGGAAAAATTAGGAAATGCCAAATTTACTGTTGTCTCCACAAGGGTGACCTCAGCAGAGAAATGCATTATTTACTGTCACAGCGCAAGAAGCCTAATTCCCTTTCCGAAGTAAAAGAACAACCTCTATCTTCTAAACGTCTTCTTGCCAAGTGCTGAAAATACATGCAGCTCAGACAGTGCCAGAAGTAGCATTCTGAAATTACTATTGCAAAGTCAAAGGAAATAGCTTGTATCCTGTGGGGGGAGGGGGGAAAAAAACCCTGGAGTAACTTTCTTTCCTTCTTTTTTTAATTTATGTTGCCTTGATTTGCATTCTGTTGTTTTTCAAAAGCATACAATTCATTTTATATACTTTTTCCTTCCTTGCATCCTGCTTGCTAGCTATATCATCTGGTGCATTCGCATCCACCAAGAAATAGGTTCTCTGGGAGGACAACGAATGGGCTTCCCTTTACTCAAAATAATACTCCAGCAAGTGAAGCTTTTTTTTTCTAGCTAAGATACAGTTTTTCCACACGTGATGAAGTTTCTCCTGCTTGGTAGTACCAGGATTTTCTCCTCTCAGTCTTTAATCCTTTCTTATAAAAAATCTACAAAGTTTTCCCTCCATTAATATCCTATGTCCCTTTGCTTAGCAGTTTCTCTGTACTGTTTGCTAGCTAAAATTTAATTTAGTCATCTTTTCTTCTCCCTTTATTCCTGTGCCCAGCAGTAGCCTCTTGGAAGTCTAATATTCTTTAAGACAGCACCTACATAAAGAAGTTAAGCTGCATTTCTCATATACTCCCTGTCCACCATGCAACAAACAGTATGAAAACTGAAGTCAGTGGTAGCATCTGTCTTGATACACTGGGTTCCACTTTTCTAGCAAGCTGACTCATCCTGTATTATCTTTATCACAAAATAGCACAGTAATATACATATATTAGAAAGCAGTATTAATCAGTTACACTTCTTTTAGGTAGAGTAGTCTGAATTTTGTCATAAGGACATCAAGAACAGGCATTCTTAATTTTGAATTGAATATTTAAAGAGAGATTATATAGTTAAGGCAAAACTGTGCTTTATCACAAAAGCATAAAAAATCTGAATTTTCAGTTTTAGTAATTTATTTTATTGGATCTACAAAAGGGTCTTAACAATAGGGGGTATTTTTAGAAATGAACACTATCCTCCTAATAGGTGGGCATGATCATCACTCTGTGTCAACACAACAGTCCTAATCCCTTGCATTTATACTGTTTGTGTAACTGGTGACACCCATAGGCATGTCAATCCACACGCACAGGTTTATGATTTATGCTGACAGTTAAAGTAGTCACATGAAAATGCTAGATATGTGTTTGAACCACGGACATGAGAGGAAAGCTTGAGCTTCAGACAGGCTTAGATCTCCCTGTCTAATTACATTGCTCTTATTTTGGAAGCTTATTTTTGGAAGCTCTTCTGAATTGAGTAAAATTTGAATTAAAGCAGACAGTGCTTGCTTAAGACACAGTCCCCAAAAGGTTGGCTCGTTTGGCTTAAAGACAGCAAGAAGGGGAACAAGTGCAGAAGGGGTCAGTTCATTTGATAGATTTTTCTACTCATCCTTTTTAGAAACTGGACCTCATTTTTTTTTTGTTTGAATTTCTCTCACTTCAGCTTCCACACTCTTAAATTAATTTTGTATAGAGGATTGCAAACACTATTCTCTCCATGAAGGAACTAGTGTCATATCATCAAGTTGCTTGTCAATCTTCTTGGGTTTTTGGAAAAATAATACATGAACATTCTAAGTTTCTCATTGTGAGACATATTCTTTGTAATATTTTTATATGTCCATTTTAATTTTTCAATATATTTTTTAAAAGTGGACAATAAGACTCATTACAGTCTTCCATTATCAATATTCTCTCTACACATATGAAAACTGAGTACTTCATTTCACCACAAACTTGTACTGGAAATTATATTCCTTTGGGTACTCATTTTGACTCAAATATTTTTCTGGAACCGATGTTTTCCAATGCTGTATAATACTGTCCTATTCTGGAAATATGCCTTGTTTCTAGACATTTCTTTTAAATTGTGCGCATGTCAGTGCATTTGTATTGTGTAAGAAAACCAGCTTGTAGAGAGATGCTTAGCATTGTACCCCACTATGGATCCAGAGGAGGGATATTTTCCCCCTGTAATTTAGAGCCTTTACTTAATTATTTAACAGCTATCTGACTGTCAGCTTTTAATTGGGTCATAAAAGGCCTTTGTTGTCACCTTGTGAGACTGTCATGGATGAAATAGGGCAGCTCTAAGGTTAAAAAAAAAAGGAAGAAGAAAGCAAAAGTTCTGGAAGATCTTATGCTACTTACTACGACTATTGCCGTTCACGGACAGCTCACCAGAATGCACAGTCAAGATCAAAAGACACTAGATTTTTTTAACTTGTTGTATTTCCTGAGTGCTCTTGGGGATTTCCAAACAACTGACGAAGGATCCAGTTCTGGGATGATGTTATGTGTTCTCAGCTAGTATTGGGATCTAGCTAACGAAGGGAGCAATGTTTTTCCTAGTTATGTCTTTAAAGTACGTTTATCGTGCAGCTTATACTCTGGCAGAAAACCCATGCCTAATCTGTTTTAAAACAAATAGATTGTGTACAGCTGTCCCTATATTCAAGGCAAAATGATGATTTAATGTTGATTAAGAGAGAAGGCCTTTGAAGTGAGTGAGGCAGGAGCCCATAGTATGTCTTTAGTGATCATTATCAGTCTTTCCCTGAAGGGTGACTTGGTGCCAAAAGCGCTTTCCTCAAACTGGCTGAGGTGGATTCAGGAGCAAATGCTTTGTAAATTTAAAAAGACCTTCTCATTCGCAGGCCTCTGATGTCTTATTCCTTTAGCTGCATTAATGTCTGAGAATAAGCAGATGCAGCCTTCTTCACTGGTTAACTACAAAAAGGGGCAAGGTCCAGTGCTACACGGCACTGTGGGCATTATTTATTCATCATAAGAAGAGCAACTGCGCATGCATCCTGCAGTAAAATCAAAGAAAAGTTGCAAGGTTTGTTTGCTTTTCTTTTTCGTATGAGCAGCTGCTTTAGCAAATGAAAAAGCATTTGGATTTCACTTTTTATAACTAAACACTTTTGTGAATCATTATAGAAAAGTGTAGAAAAAGCAGTCACATTCTCTCTCTCTCACTCATTTGTCTCACAGCTACATGCCAAAGACTGGTTAAAATACATGTGTGCATGTGTGGACCTACACATAAACACTGTATATTACATACAGATACGCACACACGCTTACATTGCCATCTGAAATGAAATGAGCGATACGCCATTTGTATTCGCATCTGTCTATCCATCTGTCTACGATTTGGTTAAAAAAATTCATAGTACCAGTGACAGATAAGAGCAATTCTGTGTTGTTTCACACTAACAGTTGTAATGAATGTGATTCTTATATAGCTAAAGGGTTGATGGCAACAGAAAGGAGGCACTAGGGAAACTGTTTCCTTGTTTGACAATTCCAATTTACATTCATTTAGGAAAATGCCGATTTTGCCTGATAAAAAAAAATAACCAAAACAAAAAACCAAAATCATTAATAATTTTCCTGGTAAAGTTCTTTTCATCTCGAGTCATGGGAGTCTGTGGTTTTACAAACCCAAAAATCCATTGTTACCTGTTTACTTCTGAGCGTTCCACAAATAGTCACCAGATACGCTCTCCCTGAACATCACTTACCATGAAAGACTTCGTAGCTACTGTTTACGGCATCCCCCAAACTAACAATTTCTCAAATACCATAGAATTAGGCAAAAGCAAAAATATAAAAATTTTAGGCATACAGTGCTTTTTTTTTGTAAGTATAACCAAGACACTTTTGTTTCCACTGCTGAGAAAGGACCCTTTGCTATTGACTTCAGGGAGAGGGTGGGGAAGGAAACTGATCCTTTGATGGAGAAGAGTTTTGTATAATTGTCTGTAATTTAAAAATTATGTAAATGTTGTACTGTGAGAGTTGCCAGATTGACAATTCTGGGAATTTAAGTAGAGAGCAATAGCGTGGGTTTCTCAACATTGCTCCATTATTGTGTTGCAAATTATGCCAGGAGGGAGATATGTCTTAAATATACATAACCAAGTGCAGAAGAGCACTTCTAGAACCATATTGTAAAATCTTAATTCTTCCTCAACCTCCTCCCTCCCAAATAACCAAAACCAGACAAGTTTTTGGCTGGAAATGTTTTGTTTAGGGGCATTTTCATGAAAAGTTGAAATAATAAACTATTTTTCCATTAAAAAACTTTTATATGAAATTTTCAGCTAGCCATGTAAACTTCAAGATTTTTCTTCCTATAAACATAAAATGAATCTTATTCTATCTCTTTTCCTTTAAATTTTGTTGATTTTTCAGCTTTACTTCCTATTATCTAACAAAAATATCAAAACATGGAAAAAAATTGCATGTTAATATTTTTTTTAATATTTTTTCACATTACTTTTCAAAACAGCTATACTGTTAAGATCTGACTATTTTGGGGCAAGGTAAAGTGAGGCATGGATAATACCATTCAGCATCAAAATCTACTTTGTGGTAATCTTCTGTGAAGCACACAGTTGTGAATTTGACAGCTAAAGATTTTGGTGGGAGTAGAATAGCAATGAAAGGTCAGACCATTCTTCAGGTCTGCTTAATCCTTGACCTTGTTAAAACTGATGAAGGTAGCAATTAATCCCAATTACAGAGTTTGGCTTTGTGCAATATACAATATTACATTTATTTAATGAATTTTGTCTGATAAATTATGCCTAGATTTGCTTGCTGACTGATTATGCAGCATCTTTAGCAGGGTGTCATTATTAGATTTGGTAGAGAGAATTATCTGTTTTAAATATTTATCCTTCTGGTTATGGAATGACAGTCTGTAAACATGCCATTCAAAACTTTTTTCCTGAATTTTTTTTCTCACCAAAATACCAGGACTTTTTTAACAGTTCAGTCAAAATGTTGGTTTTGACATTTTCCATCACTTGCATGTTTCTGTTTTGTTCCATGGGGTAATAAAAATGAATGACCTGCAGGTTTGGGGTTTGTTTCTTTTCAAAAAAATGTGACACTCTGCAAAACATCCACAATTTGGGGGAAAATAATTTCAAAAGATATAAGAACCCCAGAACAACATAATTTTTCTGCTTTATAGCTTGCTAGTGATTAAAGAAATTTTGAAAAGTTACAAAGTTACAGTTTCAGCATCAAGGATAGTGAAGTATCTTACATAGGTCTAAGATACAATTATTGAAACTTAACAGAAAGACCTCAAACAAAAATGTTTCAAGACATAAAAACGGGAAATCTGCAAATCCTATGCAGTTCTGCCAAAATACCTGATCCTGCAAAAGCTGCATTTGCTTTTTACTGCTTTGATCAGTTCTCTAGCATTTGTGGGCCTACTTAGCATAGAGGCATGCAAAATTAGTAGAAGTTTAGTGGATTGAATCCTTGGTGTGCAGATATTTTTCTAAACCTCTGTTCAGACTCCCGGTGTAAACTCATGTATAATTAGTTGATTTTAGTCTATTATTTTGTCTTCATGTCTGTGGCTGAGAAGCTTCTCATCCTCAAATTTCACATTTCTTGGCTTACTTAAAAAAAAAATCTCTTTGCCCAGTGTCAAAATTGTTTAGTATTTCAATTCTCTAAGTAAGTTTTGGGCTAAAAATTAGTCCCATGTTAAACACACATGGTATGCAAATAAAAAATATTTATTCACAGAGTAGTTCTTCACAACAGTAAGAACTAGTATAATTACACACAGTCAAAACCTGTTCATCTTATTTAAATACATCTGAAAGGAGAAAAACTGTGCTCGAGCTACGAAAGAACTGGCAATTTTGGTCTCAAAAAAAATATCTGAACAAACTGTTGTAAGTGGCATGGGCAGCATCTTTGTGCTTTAAGCCTTCTTTCACCATGCTGTCCACTCTAAATGTTAACCTGAGTTCATCTTAATTTTTGAAATCCAAAAAATATATTAGTGTTTTTCCGTCTACGACCAAAAAAATGCCCATGTTCTTTTGAGATAATGTGATTTCAAGATCCCAAGAATAGCCAGCATTGAAGGAATAAGGCTAATTAGATCAATCTATGGAAAAAAATACATGATCTATTCTTTAACAAAACATTGTCAATATAATAAGGCTGACAAGAGGGTCCCTCATAACCAGAGAATGAACTACTTCTGAATGAATTAAGAACTAGTAGAGTGTAGAAAATTTGTGACTTTCACCAGACTTAAATTTCTTCCAGAGAAGAATGACATTGTGGATAATAAGCATGAATTCAAACAGCAAAACCAGACATTTTTATGAATCCTAAATAATTAGCATGAATGTGGGAGCACCATCAACAAAAAACCCCAAAGGTGACATGACTGTACTGTGCTTGCAGAATTACATCGTGCAATCAGGAATTAAATGCCAAGGGATTGTGCAAGCCTCCTGAGAAAGACGGAGTGCAGAATTTAATGAAAAATGATTGTTCTTGTCCTATTCTCTGTTTAAGTCATCTTTGTTTCCATTCTGTCTATTTTTTCACTTTTGTTATTTATAGTGTCCTGAGGATACACCTTATTCACAGAAATTTATTGACAATTTTGCTACTAAGTAAAAAACCACCTAAAATATCGTGAGATATTATGATATTAACATATTTCACTGTATCTGTGGTATTCAGAATAATAATAAATCTGGAAAGATAGGCTGAAGTATATTGGTTATGAATCAGTTAAAGAAAATGAGCCAGAAATAACATCTGCACCAGCAAATCTGCACTGCTTAGCATACGGTTTTAATTTAAAAATATTTACTTCTAAATTTTGAGAGCTGTGAGAGGTTTTAGATGTGTGCTTCTCGTTAAAAAGATGCTGGCAGATAGTGTAGGCCAAATATTGGCTCTGGAGAAAGAAAGATTTAGAAAAGACTTAATATTAGGCCACAATGAGCCATTGATATTTTAGGCAGAAGTCTTCACTGAATCCTAACAGAATTCACTTTAACAGTTTTATGTTAATAACTGAAACTCTCACTTGACTTCCTGTCAGACAAATGTTTAAGTATTATATGAGCTGGTACTGGGACATCTTATAGTAACTAACTAGAGATAAACGAGTTTAGCTCTTTTGATAAGGTTATAACAAAAATCAGTTGTTAAATGTTAAAAACATGCCCTTTAAGTACAGCATTAAGTATTTGAGATTTTAGTATCAAATTATGACTCTTTATTTGCTTGACTGTGCCCACTCTTTCTAGAGGGGGTACTTATTTTTGAGGTCCCAAATGTTAGAAGCAACACAGTTCACTCTGAAGTCAAGGGGAACAGAGCAGTAAAACTGTGTTGTCCACACTGGAGGTGTGGGAGGAACTTTATGTGTGAATATGCAACTGCACAGCTTTTTGCATCTGCCAGTCCAAACCCACAAACAGGAATCTTTGCTGTAGGTTACAAGAATCAGCTTTGAAAGTGATGTCTATGCTGTCAATGTCTCGAGAAGAATCCATCTATTTACCATCTGTTGCAATTCTTTCTACACTGAAGGATTTGGACCCTTAGAATTAATACGTGTATTTTCACAGTGGCCTCAGTGACTTCATGATGGTAATGAAAGTCACTTGGGACACTCTTCGATCTTCCAGCTGAGCCTGAAATATCTCTTACAGGATTTTCCTTTAATTTAAATGCCTATGTTAAAGCCACATTTAATTTAAAGATTCCTTTAAAATACATAACATTTGCATGCTGGGTTGTAGCCTGCCGAAATCACTATCCTTTTACTTTAAAATGACTTTTTAATTAAAAAAGAAAATACAAGAGAATTAAAAACAAATTGACAATGCTATAAAAAGATTTTTATGTGATTGGGTAAATTTAAATATTTCTGCAATTAAACATTCCTAACTTTTTGATTATATTATTTTCTTTTCGTTGTTTTCTTTTTTCTACAAATTATTTGGATTAAAAATATTTTAATAGTTCAGTGATAAAAACTGTCCAGCAACACAAAAGTCCACATTTGTTTCAACAGCAGACACATAAAACCTACGTGACAAACATGATCATCAAACAATCTGATTTTCTTGTTGGGAGGGTTTAATGCTGTTGGGTGTAGTATTAAAATGTAGAATTTGATAGTGCATCTTAAAATTTTAATGATGTGTTCATGAATATAAACATGCTTCCACCAGTGACTTTATGACTTCTCCTCTGCATAATTAGTGGTATCTGTTTTATGAGCTTACTGTTGTTGCCTTGATCCCATGAAAATGTGAAACCACTGTAATAATTTACACCATTCCATAGCTTTAAAGATACAAGCTGGGATTTCTTCCCCTTTTCTCATTCTATATTCCCTTGCTTTTGATATCAAACCAAAACTTTAAGTGGCCTTCGTGAAAGCTTGACAAGGAAAAAAAAATCAAAGACAATATTTAATTTTAAACATTCATCATAACACTGTATTTTTTGTCTCAGCTTAAATCTGCCTTGTTAGCTTCCGTTAGAGGATGAGGCAACCTTCCTACCACAAAACTGATACATTTAAGTGATTTCATTTATTGAGGAAGATTGATTAAAAAAGTAAAACAATCTGCATTTCTAATGTGCAAAATAAAACATGACTAACTTCCAGTGAGAAAAATAATTATCTAGACAATAATGATGCTATGACCACAAACGGCTAACTTCTGAACTATTGTTTATTGTACAGTCTCTCCTCATTCTTCCTCCTCCAGACTTTAGGGAACACTGGACCCACACAAATAAAACGTCATTTGATTCATGAGAGGGAATATGGAATTTTTGCTTAGAAACTTAGGCCGAATATTAGGCAAGAAGGACAGCAGTTTCTTCTTTGGTTTCACATCCGTAAATCAAGGCTGGTGCTGTTTTAAACAATGGTGAGTTACTGCTGCATTCAACAGGGATGACTAATTAATCTTCCTCCACTCAAAGAAGATAGTGATGGTGTGAGCAATATTTGCAGACACGTATTCTAAATGAACATACGTGCTCCTAGAGGTTGTGTCATCAAAAGTAGAAATGATGTCATTGCACATGCTTTGTGCAAGGGCCATCCACAGCCTGATTCTGAATTGTTTCCCTTCAGAATTCAAATAAAATAAAAAAAGAAAAGAATTGACCACTATGAAGCAGAGACCAAAAGTTTCAACTTGCAGCCCAAAAGGTGACATTTCTAGGGAGCTATGTAAATGCCATTCACAAAAAAAGTAAAATGAATGCTAAAAATAAACAAAGCCTCTAGCCATGGTTTGGTTACACTATTGACTATAGCGCTTGAAACAAGCTGAGTTTCTCACCAGCTAAACAGCATAATTTTCCTAGTCATCTAGAGAGAAGACACATAGACAAAAAAATCTGCTCAGTGGAAATTACCCTTTCTGTGAAACTTGTATAAAGCATGAAAAATACTATTTCTAATTTCTGTCAATTTAATTTCCTTCTAAAGAACAAACACTATTTTGTTTGCTTTCGTGAGGAGGAGGTTATAATCTTTGTCTGAGGGTTATAAATGGAGACATATCATTGTCATAGGTGTGGTCATAGGAGCAGCACTTCCTGCGACACTTTGTATTATTCTCTGCAGTCATTCCTTTGATCGAGATATGGCACATCCGGTGCCTGAAAGAAATGTCATCCAGCCAGAAAACCTGGCCATTAAAAGAATTTGGGCACAAAGGATCTGGGTTACTATGCTCATGAAGTGGCATGATAAGCCAATGCAATCAAAGCAAACCATCAATTCAAAATCATGTTCATTTGGAGTTGTTAATTCAAAATAAAAAAAAAAACAAACCACAGAACTTATGGCCCAAATTTCATTACAATTTGGCATCAAAATAATTGTCAGTTGAGGTATCAGAATACCTCAAGGGACCAAAGCTTCACTGTTCACTCAGTTTTAATGCAAACAAGGATTCAGGTCCCGCTTATCTCAGCTCTTCCCATTTGATAAACATCAAGCAGTTCTCACTGAAAGATCCTTGCATATCACTGCCTTTCAAAGTGTCTGCCACAGAAGGTCTTATCTCCCCCTGCTTTTGCCCCTTGCAGCATGGTTAGGTAGGTAGAAGTCCAATTTAAATCATTCCCTTTGCTATGGGGGTAACCAGTTAAAGAGTTAAATTAATCTCAGTATTTGGCTCCCAAAACCAGTTCCAGTTTTGCACTCCCCATTTGAATTTTACTGGATTTTCTTCTGAAGAACATTTCTTTGTTGCTTATTTCAGTGGGAGGTTATCTCTTCCCTTTGAAGGTTATATTGTGATTGGCAGAGGGTCAGGAAACTTCAGTCACATTGGCCTGTTACGGAAATACTTTGAAAAATAAATGTGAAAGACAAATGCTAAGTAAAGAGACTCCTTAATCAGCAACAGTTCCACAAGACTTCAGACCCAGTGAGGTATCCATGAATGTTTTGTTTACACAGTTTATTAATATAGAGATTTGGGAGCAACAGGAGATTTTCTGTTGGCTTTGATAGTCAAGCTTAAGATGTATGTGAGGTTCACACTCTGTTGGCAGGCAGTTCACAAAACAACAGTCTAAAAAACAAATATGCTATACAGCCACTGTCAGGATTGCATGTAAGTTAGCAGACTTTTTTTAGGACTGTACTGCCTAATAGCTCCTAAGCTTTATCTTGCTAAATGTAGTACTCTATTACTATACACCAGCATCAACATGATTAACACAGTACTATTTGAAATATTTTCTCACAATAGAGAAGGGCTAGGATTTCTAATATTGCAATACATTCTAAAATATTATAATTTCTAATTTTACAGTTCATTTTTATCTAAATATACTGAAAAGAAGTCCAAGACAGAAGCGTAAGGATGAATTCAGTATGCATTACATGTTATACAATCCAAAGTATATATACTTTTGTTTCAAAGTGTCTGAGGAATGGGCCTTGTGCTTTATGATATATAGCTCCAAAAGCACTCAAAAGTGGATAATTATATAGAAAGTGTTATGAATAATAACAAAGCTGTCTAGGAGCCTGTTCTTTCTGGGTAAATCCATTTTACTCTCCCCACTAGCAAAGGGAGCTGCGTGCAATCAGCAGAAGGCCACATATCCCTTGGATTTAGAGCTTGAGCTGTCCTCATTTAATGCAGTTGACCTTAATAGCCATGATAGCAGGGAGCCCAATTAGCAACTGGTTGTAACATACTGTACCATATGTGCTGGATCTCTGAGGCACAAGTAGGAGCTTAAGGACAAAGGGTCAGGCTTAACTGTCATTTTTATAAAAATTAATTTCCTCTAGGCATTTTAAAAGAAAAATGGTAGCAAACGTATTAGAATAGTGCAGCTTTTATGGGAAATGGCAATTTAAGCAGTGGCCCACATATTTCACTTCCAGTAGGTCAGAATGTTATGTAGTACTTCATACATTTCCATATTCTTCACTACATCCTCACTGTCCCCCACTGCTATAGGGTCGGTCCAACAGTTGATCCAACTGTCCCTACCAGGCAATTTTCACTTCTGTTGGTGTTTTGAAATGTGCATAAACCTGGGATGGGAAGTTAAACCTCCATAAAGCACAGGTTTCTTCCCAAATTATGATTAATTCAACACCGACATGAGAAAAAGATGTTCCTATTTTGTCCTGGTTTCATCTGCTTACTCTCTCAACCCCAGCTCCAATTTATTGCCTGCTCAGTTGTGCCAATGCAACTGTTTATACAGCTGTGCTCTATGTCAGATTGGTGCAGTGCTATAAAATGTTACAAAAGATCTCAGGAAAAAAAAAAAAAAGCAGCAGTAATTTTCCCTTTCACCGACTGTCACATTTTTCTTGTATTTGTTAACTGAACAATAGTTTTGTAAAATTATTCCTTTTGGAATTATTTCCGTTTCTTGTAGCTACGTTTCCATTTCACACTTTTAGCTGGCACCACAACTTATTTTCCCCATTGCACTCCACACTTTGGGAGCTCTAATTAGAGTAATAACACGCTGGTGAAATTTCAGCACTATCCACATGCGAAGTCACCAAGGTTTGTTTGCTTTAGATGTATCTTTAAGCACAGAAAGGTATCCGGACCTGCAGCTTCCATTCAGACAGCTGAGATCTTGTGCCTGGGGCAGGTGAGAGAAGGAGATGGCTGCTGTCAGTTGTCTACCCAGCATCCAGCCTCTGATACCTCTGAGTACTCAGCAGCTGACTTAGGTTTAATCCTAAATTTAATAGAAAAATATCCTATTCCACAGGACAGACTTTCAGCTTTTCCAGAAGTGATAAAAGGAATTTCTTTGTGCCAAGCAAGCTTTTATAAGTTCCAAAATGAAAAGTTTATTACCAGGACAGAGATAACCTATTTATGGTTGAAACCACTAACGTGCTAATTCTTACTCTTGTCCCCTTATCCTTCCCCCTATTGTCTCAGCAGGTCCTTAAGATTCATAAACGCACAACATCTAGCAGCACGGGATCACCAGAGCGCATATAGCTCCATACCCACATGGCTCCTAACTCGTATGAGACCTGCCTGGTGCGCCTGCATGGAGGACAACAGCAAGAAATTAAAATTCTCATCCACAATCAACTAAATTGGTTGTATCTGCAAAGAGTTACACTGGCAAAATGGACTTTTCGGCACACACTCAGGCCTTTCAGAGGGCAAGAATATTTTGGTCAAGTAAATCAAAGATTCTGGCAGCACATGGACGTTAAGGTGAAGTAAGGTTGTGGCTCCTTGCGGGAGTCATGGGGCCCAAAAGCCCTGGAGCCCAAAAGCCAAAAAGCAACCCTGGAAACCCCGAACAAAGCCTGGTCTGCCAGCTGAAGATTTGCCCCATGTCTGAAGGCACAGACATGGGAAGAAGGCAAATAAATAAAACTCACAGTAGAAGTATGTGATCAGTCACTTTAAAGAATGCAATTTTCTTTTTGAGAAACTCGTACCGGGCAAGAAATAATATAAATTAGAAATCCAGTCCTGTACGAAATTAGAGGAATGAAGAGAACATGTATTGTCATCTTCTATAATTCATTCCTGAATGCTAGGTTGATTCTGGGTCATGCACAGGAAGAAAGCAGCAGGATTTTGGTTGTAACTGAACTGAGAAAAACATAGTGGGCATACATGCTCCTCTTCTGTGTGATGCTTTACAAACAGTTAATGGGACTTTGACACAGATTCCTAAAAACAGCACGGAGATTAGACTTACTGTAAATTTGTTTCCCTTCTGATACTGCTTTTTTTTTATCATCACTTCTAGGTCCCATGAAGCAAGAAATATGCAGACAAATGATTAAAGATAATTTGGCTCATGATTAATCAAGAGAAGTTTGGAGTAATTTATTAAGTTATTGTTCAAAGCAACTATATATGCACAACCATATCCCTTTCAGATTCTGCCTGTTAATATGGGGTTTGAATACTATCAAGTAATTTGAACTCTGTATAACTCAGACATGGAAAACTGCTGAGCACAAACTGTAAGGAGAAACTGAGGCACAAGGCAAGACTTACTCCCTTTACAATGCTTGTATTTTTGCTTTTTTAATAATTACTTATAAAGAAGGCATTAATACCAGCCCTCCGGTCTTCTCAGAATCTGAGAGTCCTTTGCAAACTCAAAAACCTTAGTTTTTATGTAACAAAAATATATTGGAATACCGTCTGAAAGATCAGGGTAGGATTGGGACCAACATTTTCTAGGTCTTAATATCTTCCATGGATACACTTGACTTCAGAGCTCCAAATTGTGGTCAGGATTCTGCTGTCTGATAGTTGTATCTATGGAATATTGCATTTTCCTGTTTCCCAAATAGCCTCAAGGTATTTCAATTTGCTCATCTTTATTTCCTCCCCCTTTTAAGCAATCAGCAATTAAGCAATTATTCACAGAATAAACTATTTCAAACAAATGGTTTCAAAGCTGGTCTGCAGCTGAAGTGGGAGAAAGGGGAAGATGAGGCAACACTGGCAACCTAGTAACATATTCAAGTCAGTTTTGGTTTAAAATGCATTTTACTTGTAGTGACAGCCCAAACTCTACGGTGTTTGCAAAGTGGCCAAACCTGGCTTTGCAGACCTAAATTCCAAGACATCAATAAAAATTAGAGATCTCATTTCAAACACAATTTAAAACCATAGAGAAAACATCAGCACCAAAATGTATGTTAAAAATTGCAATTGATAACACATGACAACTGACAATTTCCGTTAACACCATAACTTTAGAGTGTATGGACACAAGCATTCTGATTAATGTGGCTTAAAGGCGTATTTATCTTCTTATTCATCCCAATGAGATCTTTCAAAGCCGGGGCATTCAGATCTTCACAATAAGCAAGCAGCCGACGTTTATCAGAGGCATCCTTTGAAACCTTCACAACAACCTGAGTTCAGCCCATTGTTGTAAGAACCCAGATGAATTTCCTCACTTGTACTCAGGGAGAAAATACAGTCACTGGCTGGACTCTTACGATTTCCAGATGTCTACTGACATACTACCCAATCTCTGTCCTGTCACTTAACCTCTCTGTCTAAAAAACTAGGAAAAACAATCTAACCGATAGGAAAATCTAATATTGTATTTTGTTGCTTGTTCAAATAGTGTAAGGTATATACATTATATAATAATATATATAAACATATATAATAATATATATACGTTATACTTACATATTTACATAGACACACTCATATATATACATACACTTTTGGGGCAGTGGCTGTTTAAATAAAGCAGACTGTAGTTCTCTGCTGAATCACTGAATTAAGCAATTTAAATAATTGTCACTAACAACTTAAATCAAAACTTTGTGAATACGATTACGAAGAATGACCCCAGCCATTGAAGTTTTCTATATTTCACAATATGGCTAGCAAATATGTGGAGATATTAATTCATTTGTTTTTTCAGGTTTCTAAGCAACAGACGCTCAGAAGACAAATGGTAATAGGACTAGATTTCCTGTGTTCTTCACAAAATCTCTCTATTTTTCCATCTATATAAAAAGACTAAAGTGGACGAGCCTGTCTTGACTTGTGTAGGAAGAAATATTAAGCTGCTTTAAAGAAACAACTACACTTAACTCAGCTGTCTTAACATTATGGGGCAAATTCTCCATCAGTTATACACATGCAACTTTTATCAGTTTCCAAGGAAGCATACGAGTCTAAGCATAGCTCTCATATTTTAATTGCTGCCAAACACACATGCGCGCACGCGCGCACACACACACACACACAGACTCCTGTTCCTTCCCTTAGTTCAAAGCTAGGAATGAGATGGTTTTAAGATTTCAAATATTTTCCTGCTCTGACTCAGGGCAAAAAGTTGAAATCTCATAAATTTTCATCAATGTGCATTCCAAACAAAATTTTGGCTTGAATTAATTAAAATATTTTTGTACGATCTTAATTCTTTTTAGTTATTGCTATTTATCCTAAAAAGAGACACATACAAAAAAAGACGTATTGTCTGTTTTGACTTTTCCCTCACTTTTTCTGTTGTTTTAAAAGACGTCAATTGAAGCTGATAATTTCTATATTTTTTATTGAGATGACTTAGGACTTTCTTCTAAAGAAGTTTTGTAGATAGTTTACTACTATGTTGGCTCCAGCTTAAAACTCAGACCCATGGATTTTTTTGCATGGTAGGGACTGAGTTTCTCTGCCAGTGCAGGGAACAGAGAAATGTTCAGAGAGCAGCGCAGCGGCGTGATGCAGTGACTGGAGCAGGGGAAGGCTGTAGCCTGCGTTCCCTCCTGACTCTGCTGCCGACTGGACACATAATCATCAGCAGATTGCATGGTTATAGTGCCTAAAGGTCAGATTTGGATGCTATGAGTGTTTTGCTGACAAAAGGACTCCTATTGCACATATAACCTGCGGTGCAAAAACTATGCCTTTGCCAGTGTAATTTATTCCAGTCCTTCACCGTTCAAGAGTGTGGTTCCCAGGGAACATACCACTTTCTGTCCTCCGAAAAAAATTACTCAGGCAGAAATTTGTACTGCCCATATAATTGAAGTTTTCTCTCTTCAAGCATGACAAGAATGAGAACTTGGAAAAGCATTTGCGTATTGTGTTACCTGTGCTGCTGCATAATTATTACCCCGTTTCTCAGCAGCACCAGAATTGAAGTGTCTTGCTGTCAGCTGTGATGTGAGGAGCAACTGAGCAGTGCTTTAGGAAACCACACTGCTCAAATACGCTCCTATAAGAGACAGCAGTATTTAGCGTAGACCTCTCTGATAAAATCCTGGCGGACTGGGGACAGAGGCTGTGGGGATGGCTTTCCTGTTTTTTCACTGTGTTAGTAAGACTTTCAGATCAGTCACACTTATTTTATGTTGTTTTGCCAGTTTTTATTCTTTTGAGGAAATACAGGCTTGAGCAACAGAATCTGGGCTCTTCCACACCTCTTAAAATATAGCATTTTGAGAAGTTTCCAGTAAAGGAATGAGTGTTGTCAACTAGTTAGCACAAGCCATTGGAAAAATCCCCGAGCCCCGTAGAGGCAGAATAATTACACACAAATGCATTCGGGAATCCTACGGAAAATATAGTCCAGTGACCTGGCATGGTTACAGCACAATTTAGCAAGTATGTTAGAACAAATTACTCCTTTTAACCATAAGCCATTCTGTTTCACGCTTTTAATGAAGGCCTGTGCCACACACTAGAATACTTCTCACCTCATTACTACTCATAAAAAGCAATGATCCATTCAAAGGCTTCTCATATCTCCCGTATGAGATGTAAAAGAGCCCACTCTTTCTCAATCTGGCAGAAAAGAGAAGAACGGCTTCTTTCTCTGGCCTTTGATGTTGATCATTAGGATGTTTACTAGATAAAAGAACTGAAAAATCTATCTGCGTAACTTCACTGCTGTCGTGTCTTAGTGTTCTGCCTCCCGGCCCCAGCTCCCTATTTATAAATGTAAATATCATCTTGTTGCTGTTTAGGGAAGGAAAAGGATTTCAAGATTTCTCATGAGCGATTATTTTGCTCTCCCTGTGTGTGTGTATATATATTTTTATATAAAACATATATAACAAAAGGGGGAAAAAGGGTGGAGAGAAATATCCAGTGAACTTGAAGAACATAATAAGGCAGTAAAACAGAAACTATGAACTGAATAAAAAATAAATGAGACGTGCTGTCTGATAAGCAAGTTTAAAACAAAAATCAGGCCTGAATTTAAGCTAGTTATTATATAAACACACACACACATTCCACACACTCACTGCATGTAGTTGTGTGCATTGGAAAATACAAGCGCAAAACTGTGAATGGGTTTTTCTCAAGGAGGAATGTTCTTATTTGTTAGTAGTAAGTCCGTATCTATTTCATTATTATTGCTTTTGCTAGAAGTATTCCAAGAAAGGATTTTATTCTGGCAGCAATTTTACTATTTCAATATGTCTTAGCAAACCCCTTTCAAACAGAATCTGCACTGCCTACTCCAGCACCAGCATGGCAAGTGACCAGCTCACAAGCACTGCAGTCAGTGACACGAGGTGACCTAAGGTCTTCTCTGCCGGCCTGCTGGGGTTTAATCCACCTACCAAAATGAGTGGGCAATGCTAGAGAAGAGTTGGGCTACACCAGTGGGATACTCCAGTATGGTATTCTGGTTCTTTGAGTAGAGATGACCCAATCCCAAATCTGTCACCACAACTGCCTGTTTAATTACTCTCTAGTTCAGTCAAAGGGACCTGGGTTGCTTTGAGAGTTTTTAATTAGTAAGACACTTCTTATTTGAACTATGTCCACTGAACCAAATCAGAACCACAAGCTTTAAAATTTCATAAAGCAAATGTGAAAAACTGAAATAGTTAAAGGCTTGGCAAAGTGGGACATGTTTTAGCCATATGGTGTAGCCATAGCCAGGTATGTTGCACATCTTACTTAGCCACACAGAAGCAAAAGTGTTCATCTCCATCAGCCAGGGAGGATCTAGAAACACAGAAGACTAAGACCTGCCGTTCTCATTGTGGTCAGCAGATTTTTTGCCCTAGTATCTTATTCCAGCCAACAGTGTGTGATGCTTCAAAGAAACATGCAAGCTACCCCATAACCACCAAAAGTTATACCCTGAGTAATAACCTGCCTGTAGAAAAGGTTTCCCTCCTAATCTCAAGCAGTTAGTTATGCCAGGAAGCTTGAGTATTTTAAATCCCCTGTATCTTATCCTAGGTAAGTATGCATGTTTTATTATCTGTATAAATGTCTAATCATTTTTAAGTTCTGGAAAGCCTATCTTCAAAGTGTTGTAGCAGCATTAGCTGATCATCCCTTAAAAGGGTAGGTGGGTAAGTATGCTATTGCCATCTCTCCCTTTTCTTAAATTTACAAAAAGTAAAGTATGGAGTGCCTCATTTCTATGCCCAAAACAAAAAAAAAAATTACTGAATATAAAAGCTGGAGTTAAAATCCTGGAGTTCATGGTCCATGCATGCAATAGGCTACATGCGTATTGTTCTCATTTAACTAGGAAATGTGAGGGCAATATTTTCCTGATTATTTCCTGCCTATTGACAACTTTAAAGCAATGTATTAAAAATATCATTTCATAATGGGCAGACTATGACATCTTGACATCTTTCTCTAGAGGTAGCCCAGGCAGATTGCATTAAATTTGTGATGACTCTTCACAATTTTGGTGTAGGCAGCATTAAAAAAAAAAATAAAAAATTAACAAATCATTACAAGGTGCATTGAATAGGTACTGTCTTTTGTTGGATTTGTCCAGTGACTGTCACAACAGGGCTTCTGTGAGCTGAGAAACTCTGTAAACTACAATAATACAAAAATAAGCATGGAAAAGAAAAATGATCCACTTAAACTCTTTAACAGGTATGTTCAACTCTTATTTCTTCAATACTCTTTCAGAAAATAGTATTCTATCACTTCTTACAAAATTACAGGTGACAATACCAAACACAAAGAAACGCTTAAGCCATACTGCTTCTAAATTAAATTGGTATTCTCCAGGCACTCCATGTTCAGAAGCATGGCTTTAAGTATTTTGAACACTGTTTAGCTTCATTAAAGAAGTGGCAATACACTAGGAAGATTAAAAGAAAAGGATTTTCACCAGCAGATGACCTCTGGAATAACAAATGCAATGCTTTGTTTTATTTGGAAGCTTAAATCAATCCACACATACCTGGTTAGAGACTTATGTATCTCAAAAAAAGAATCCTACCAGTGAGTAGTAAAGAGGAGGAGGAAGACTGTATTGGCAGTAGACATGTTGACAGTGTTATTCAAACTTCTCAATATCCTTCTGCATGCATAAATTTGACTCTTGTTTATAAATACTATTCAGACATAATTCACAACTCCTGTTAACTCAACCTGTCGATTGTAAAATCTGTCCAAAACATCAGAGAACAATTTGATCTGCCATAAATACTTCTTGATACGAAACACAGTCATGGAATTTACATCTGCATTTGAAAATCTACCTTTATTGCATAATCTGGTGGTAAGAGTGACAAAGACACAAACAGCATAAGCTTGAACCATTTCCAATCACAATTGTCATTCACTGATAAAAGAAAAAAATGTCCCCAAAAGCCAGTACAGCTACTGGCCAATGCTCCTCTCTGCTTTTGCTGTCCATCAGTCTGCAATAAATTGTTAGATCAGGGTAGGCTGATGAAAACTGTTTACGGAAAAAAATAAGTAAAAAATTCCTTTTGAACTTTATCATAACTCAGTTGTATAAGATCCTGAGAACAAGAACTTCCCATACTTGTTTCAAAACCAGTACATTTATGTCTCAGCCTATCTTTTTTACAGCTGACATGTGTATATTATTTTGTAACAAAGAAACCTGTCAGCTGTATTGGACTGTTTATTACTTTGACAACTTGATTTTGACTTTTTCTGTATGATTTGCCAAGATTAGCTTTTATTTACAGGGGTTTATGTTCTAAGATGAGGTGAAAGTAAGAACAGCAAATACATCTTTTTTCCTGACATCTCCAATAATTTTACCTGGTCAAATGTTTGGATACATAGAGCTGTAGTAAAAACACATGATTAGTACACTCCCCTGTGGATTATGAACAGAAAGCATGTGTTGGGCTTACACACAGCCTGTGATTTACTCACAGTCACATATAAAGGTATTTGCTCTGTCTCTCCTGTGTCTTTAGTGCCCTTTTCTCATTAAAGAAGACAGATACCAACAGATAATGAAACGAGTCTGTTCTGCAATATACAGGTCTGGCTTTTGAAAGAAATACCCTGAACCAAAGTGCTCAAAGACAACTTTCAAAAATGTTCTTGCAAGAGGAAAATATGCCGTTTATTTGTGACCCCTGCTTCACAAAATGTCACAATGATGGATTTTGTAGTATCTGATAAAATTATTAGCAGAAATAGTTCTGTAACCTGTTTTCAGGATAATGGCATAAAATTCCATGCATGGCATAAAATGATAATTCATTGTATAACCATCAGCATGAGATGAATTTTGACAAAGGGTTAGTAGAAACTCCAGATTCCATAAAAATACACAGAGTAAATTCAGGGTTGACAACCGAAATGACTACTTGATAACTATTCAATTCATTCCATCCTATAAGAGTGTAAATGGCAGGTTTTCATAACAGATTTTGTTACTTTAAAGCATATGTATCAAAATGATCTTTTGCATCAGATCCTCGTTCATCATAAAGCTGCTTGCTCTTACTTAGCACACAGCAAACAGAATAAGGTCATCATTTGAACAAACACAGCTCTTCCTGAAATGCTCCTTTTAATGAGTTTCATCAAATTTGTGTGTTTGCTTTGGTTTTATGAGCTTTCTAGCTTGGCACACAGCAGAGAGGTTTTTGAGAAAAGCCTACGTGTTGCAGGACGGGATGTGAGTGCCTCAGTAGGTGGCACCGTTCTCTCTGACTCGGAGGGGAACCCGCACTCAGTCCCGCAGCTCGTGTTGCCCATCAGGTCCAGGCATGAAAAAACAACCAGCAAACCATGTAAACAAGGCTACTGTGACTTTTCAGGGAAGAAGTTGTTCCCATGGCTGGTGCCAAAGGCAGGTCCCACATGTGATGTGCAAGTTCTGTGAGAAATCCCAGCAAGGTCCACGAAGAGTCAATGGAGATCGGTGGGGCTTCTTATAGTGCGGGGAGTTAATCACAAGGATAAGCCCTTGCTGGAGGCCCCTTTGGGGCAGAAAGTTCTCTAATTATGGCTATAAAGTGTACAGCATGTAGCTCGGTACAACATATACACTGTCGTCGGGATTTAGGCCTTATTCTATTATATTGCTCTGCCCTGTACTGCCGATTGAAGGAGATGGTGATGCATCAGCTTGTTTGCTGCCTTCAAATCATTAAGAGTTAGGGTTTGCTAACGATCAAAGGAAGTATTTTTCTAATCACTGGATTACTGAAGATTTGAAAATAGAATCTCCTTAAGAAAATATGTTTTCAGAAATAAAATAGATGTAAAATTTGTTATCATTTGTTTCTACTGGTTTTACTGTGCTCTACATGTACCAGTCACAAGTTTTTTATCTGAGACACTATATAGCTAATGTCTCCCTGATGGAGGTATATAAAATAATCAACAGTTCGTGATCATCTGGTTTTAGTAATAAGTGCCATGACAGGTTATGTGTAAGGTGAACACATTTTCAAAACAAAGAAGGGGCACTTTTGTGGCAGTATTTTCTACAGTCATTAAATACGCGAGTGCTCTGTACTCTGGCTTCTTTCTTTGATCTGGCCTGGCTGAATCAGAAAAACTTCACCTGGAACAGATCAAAGAAAGTCTGAGCAATGCTTCTTCCTCCTGAACCTCTCTCCTTCACTTCCCGCTGCTCTATGGTGCTGGAAGTCACAAAAAGAAGGGGAATTAAGGGATCCCTCCCCTGCAGGCCACATCTCCTCCAATCTCAAGTGCAGAATTTTATGTCTTGACCAGACGGGACCATCAGGCCACCAGACTCACTCATGTTGCAGGGCTTTCGCTCAACAGGTTATGATGGGCTTTGGACAGTGCGTGCCAAGGAACATTTGCACTCCCTGTGCTCACGTTCTGTATCATTAGCAAGGGCAAAGCAATGGAGTTAGGTGGGACCACTCACATGCATTAAAAATAATTTCCACCAAAGTGATTGGAATAGGAATACAGCAAACATGTAATATCTGTGCAAAGATACAACTGATAGGAACCCAGGGCAAAAAGAAGGGACTGAGACAGTATTTTACCATCACTGAAAAAAAACAATCCTCAAAAAAAAAAATGTGAATGAAAATGTGAAGCTTGAAGTTTTAAGCAATTTGAAAAAGCTGAAATATCAGAGCATCTTAAAAACCCAGCACCATATCTACAAAATAGACCATGATATCTGGTTATTTTAGGAAGATTAAAAAAAAAAGAATAAAATGCTAAGAATTTTTTTCCAATGAAATAATGAAACAGCCTAAGAGACCATAGAGATTTTCTAGTAGAAAAGTTCTAGCAGAAATTGAATTAAATAAATTTTGGAAAGGAGAGGGGAATACAAAAATCTTCAAGCAAAAGAAATTGTATTTTAATTAATATTGCAAGTAAAATGGCTAGAAGATAACAGCTTTGCTAAAAATACGCTTTCTAGAAAATATGTTAAATAATATGTTAAAATACGATGAAAGCAACCACGCTGATATATTTCTATATTTTGTATTTTAACTGCCAAATATAACAGAAGCTTATTAAAATGAAAAAAAAAAAAAAAGCAAAACTATCATGGTGCTTCTGATCTGTGAAAACCATAGAAAATTTTGTAACATTACTTTAAAATGGCTTTGCTCCAGCCAGTTATCTGGTAGCTTGACTGCTGGTGATAGATACCAGGTATGTCTTGCTGACATTTCCCCAGCTTCAAGGGAGCATCCATGTGATACGGCAGCATGGGGCAGATGTGACTGCTGGGCCAGCAGTGAAGCAGTTAACCGCAAGAGACAGGAATTGTCTGCAGGAATGGGAACTGTCAAAAGTCTTGCCACAACTTTGAGAGGAGAATGCAAAGAAATGGACCTTGCTTTTGCTCAGCTAGTGGTGAACACAGGCTTTCTTTATATTGGCAACTGGTTGCATTTCAGGGCATCATTTGCAAAGCATCCTCCAGTAGTAATCTACAAAGAATTTATAAGCAATTCTTCATATGTATAAATTATATAAAGCACTGATTTATAATTACTTTTGTCCTTCTTGTACATTAAATTCCAAACTTCAGAATACATATACTTTTTAGGAATCCTTCCAGTGTTATGTATTGAACTCACTGGGCCAAACTTTGGTCCTGTTTCTACTGGTGTAAATGCTGGGAAACTCCATTGTAGCCAAAACCACAATTTGGCATATCCTACCTCGGAAGCCGTTTGGTCTAAATGGATATTGCGAGATTAAGCCTCGTTAAGCTTGTAGGTTTGAAACGGCTGTCAGGAACACACAAATTGCAAGTACAGGAGTGAAATTGCATGCTCCATAGAGATATAAAAGCCATTCCCAGATGCTTCCTTTTCAAAAATAATGTGGACATCTCTGGCCTGGGAGGCTTCGACTCATTTAGAAGTCAGCAGACCAGGCAGGTGGTACTTGGGCTGCTATTGTTATTTTTCGCAAAGCTGATAGTTCAGCCTCCCCTCTTCCTGAATGGCTTTATTCTGGTTCCAACGTCCCTTTGTCTGCAAGAGATGGAGGAGTTAGAGCTGTTCACACCTGACTGAAATATGTTCAAAAGCAAACTCTGTACTGAAGTCTATCTAAAAGATGAGCTAGGTGAAATACTTGAAAATCTTGAGAAGCGTACCTACATAAGGAAACTCGGGTTCACTTCTGCTGTAGAAATCCCTAGGACTTGCTAGTCCAATAGTAACTTTTTTTTTTCTCTAAGACAAGAGTTATTCCTTTTCTGTAGGAGTCATTTCAAAGGACATAAAGTGCAATATTTCCTAGAATAGATTTCATAAACAATACTGTGACATCTATGGAAAGTGTACCACTGACATGAAATTTCATTTCTATGTAAGAAATAATACGTATACCAAGGTATGAACGGATTATTTTGACTCTGAGTAAAAACCTAGTAAGACAGAGACAGAGAGACAAAGGATGTTCTGTAATGATCACTCAAAAACATTTCCACAGCAATAACTCCATTAAAAATCTCTTTTTCACTGATTTCCTATCCTGAAATGTAAAGTTTGCTGCTCCACTTGCTTCTTACATTTAAAGAATGATTTCAGCTGTTCTAACAATACCATTTAAAGGCCCCAGGAAAATCTGGTTTACCACCAATATTAATATCCTTTAACTAAGTATGATAAAGAGACAGCAGATATCTGAATACTCTTAAATTGGGTATGCAAACCTAACAGTAGGGAATATTCCTCACCTATATATAATGGATTCAAATTTTTATACACGCAATTGGAAATCGTGAGATAACATACGATTTTGTTGTTACCTCAGGACTGTATAATTCCACAAATTTCTGTTGCAGAAACGCTATGCTTATTGCACCAAGCAGCCAGCACAAAAAATACTTGAGCATTACAGAGAATAGAGATGCGACCCAGAACACCTCCCTGCCAGGGACGACCATCTCATCCTGGTCCATAGTTATGCTCCTTCTTGTTCTGTTTGACTTCATCATTTTTGCAGTTCTAGGTCTCTGGTGGCCCAAGCTCACCTGGAAATTATCAGGTTGCTCTCCAGGCAAAAGAGAGACAGGAGCTGGAATCTTCTCAGACTTGAGATGGATAGCAGTCTAACTCTGCCTCTCAGCAAGTGCTCTAACCACTCAGCTGAAGCTAACAAAAGGGTTTGGGCATTTTTTTTTGACCCTTGCTGAGGAGAAACCAGTGGTTCGCTTTTGAAAACTTAAATGATCAACAAATAAAGACATGAAATAACTTATTCCAGAAAGAGAAATGCAAGTCACTTCTTGGGCATTTCCCATTGCCTGGCTCTGGCACTGGTTCAGTTGCATGCTCTGAGCAGTTGTGGCCACATCAAAATGCTTTTGTTAATTTGGAATAAGGACTCTCCTTCTCACACCATTTGAGCAGCTCACAAGTTTTGCACACAACTTGGTGATGCTCCTCCCTCAGAAGTGTAATCATGAGCTCTTTCCTTGATATATATCAGCTGAAGCTCCGGGGGACATTTGTGCCACTTTAAGGACTTGTGGGCACCTAAAAAAAGGCTCATGAAACCTGCATTTGTTTTCCAAAAAGAAAACCTCAAAGATTATGTTTGCAGTTTCTCTTGGCTAGTGACTGGCATGTCACCAGGCAATTAAAGTCTTGCTGTGTTGTTTTCACGTGTTAAAGTAGTCAGTACAGTTCAATGGTACCGCAACAATTCAGATGCTTAGATCCCAGTATTCAGAGTCTGAGAAAACAGCTCATACTGTTTCGCTTTGGACTTCAGGTTTTGCTCACTGACTGACGGAAAGAGGCAAAGCAGGGGCTCGGATCCTTTCCAACCCTAACCACTCATGAGCGCGGAGACTACCTTTGATTCCTGATGTGGGTCTACTGCTGCCATTGTGTATTATACAATAAACTGTTTACATAGCAGCCTTTTGTTACAGGTTTTAAATCTTCCCAGGCTGCCAGTGTGAGTCGGAGGCTGCCAGCTGGCAGACAGAGAGGTGCTTGTGCTCCAACTGTTGGAGGTAATTAACAGCCCCAACTGTCAGGAGGTGACAGCCGGCAGAAAGTTCCTGCCCTGGGGTCACAGCTGGATTCCTGCAACTTGCTCCTTGATTTACCAGTAAAACTAATAATGTAAGTAATATCGGTATTAAATTATCAAACAAGGGGGACTGAGCCCAAGTTGTGTTTTCTACCCCCAAATTAACTGTCAAAGAAAAGTAGCATTAATATTTTGAAGCAAATAAGTAAGATTAACTCACTTTTTGGGGAAAAAAAATCACCTAAAACTAGTCCACTAAAAATTTGTTGAACATAAATATTAGGATGATTGCAGACCATAATACTGTTGGGTTGACACTTTCCTGAAATTGTAGAAAATTAAATTAATACCTAGTATTACTAATCTGGGCAATGATTATCAGCCCCAAAGTTTTGATTTAAGTGCTGTACTCAAAAAGTCACATTAGATTTATATTTGCTGCAAATAACTGGCTATGAATGGAAATGTAGAAATTGTTAATTTTACAGAAATTATTACTTATTTCTTTTATAAAATATTACTAATTCTTCAGAGCATTGAATCATGTGCTTAGCTTCAACTTTAACCAAGAGCATAAATACAGTGGAATCAGCAAGTCGTAAGTACTCTTTTTTAAACTGGAAATATTAGTCCATGGCAGTAAAAATGCTACATATTTGGTCAGTTGAATATTAGGACACAAATGACAAGACTATTTGTTGACCTTTGTCCTTCAAAATTATAGTATCTGACGACAATGACACTCCCAACGCAGTTAATGCTTCTTGTGCTTTGAGATATTCTTCCCACCAGAGTTTCATTAAATATACACTTTTGCAACTTCACCGTTCTTCAGGATGGATCGAAGGACTTCCTATTTGGGCTGGATGTGGAAAGCAACAGACCTGTTCTTCACTCAGGCCTTCTTCTTCTTTGTTCCCCAGTGCTCTGCTCTATGCGTATCTGTACAAGAAAACCTGACTCTGTCAGAACCACAGGAATCTTAAGTAGAAGCAATTAGAAAGCTTTACAGTTTTTGCTCTACATAACCTCTGACATTTTTTTAAAAGTGACAAATGTCACAGGAATGTCTCATAGAAGTTATAATTTGATAATATATATTCCTAAATTTCTCTATTTAATGAGTCCTTACCCAACATGCCAGAGTTTTCAGGTTTGGGGAACAAAGATGGTAAAGCACAAGAATCTCAAGGCCGTAGACCATTGCATTATGAAGAACCAAACCAAAGTTGTTAAATAATACTACAGAACTAATTTAAATTCAAAAAGAGAAGATTTGGCAATTATTTTCTTGACAATGATGCTCATTGACCAAGAAGCTATTCCTTTTGCAGAAAAAAAATCCTTACATTTTGACCAGCCTCATATGATGGAAGGACTTCTCATATCAGTGTGTCTTTTATCTTTATGATACCCTACAGCTATCTTCATCTACAGTAAGGTGGTGTAAATTGGCTTCTGCAAAGCTATAATGATTGATGTTAGTTGAACTTTTGTCTAAGATGCTGATTTGTAAAGAACTGTCAGTCACAGGAAATAAAAATTCTTCAGCTGTATATTGGCTCCTGTAATTTTTTTAAAAATTTATATATTTACATATATACATTTATTCTGTGATCCTAGGAAGCTTTAAGATATTTTCCTATATCTTTGAATGATAACCAGCAAAGCAGCACAGCGATATTTTCCTCCACTCATTTGACAACTAAGTCCTAGTTGTGTTGTCCCTTTTTACCCAAACTTTGATATGTGAAGAACGATGAATTAGACTCTTCCTGTCTATGAACTGGTTTGTTATGTAAGAGGAATAAGTAGTACTAGTTAGTAAAGCTTCCAAAAACACAAGCATTCCAAGTAGTAGTGGTAAAGCACTGTATTAGCTTGCTATTTTATGTTTGTGTCTAAACTGTGATTCTGTTGTGGTCTGGAGTCCTGCCTCCTTCACTGTACGGACTGCAAGGCACAACAACTCCCTCTTTGCTGGTGCGAGTTTCCTGGTCCAATGCTCAGGTGGTGTTCCAGTCTGAGGTCAGGCCACTGCCGATGCTCACGTCTCAGGCCCAGGACGGGGATGGGTGCCTAGACCCCAGCGCTCAAGGTATCTATATAATCTAACCAAACACGTGCTCCATGGATGACTATCCATCCTGAATGCACAAGTTTCCTAAGAAGTACTCCACACTTCTCTTAACTTCCAACCCTAGCTATTCTATTATTCTAAGATTCAGGAGGATGGGGAATGGGGAAGGGTTTGCAACATTTCAATGCATTTCCCTTTTTCAGAAAGCACATGTTGGTGTGGATTAGCCCTGAATTCTTAGGGCCATTGAAAGATCACTCCTGGAAGTTTTACTAGCATTTATAACCACGTCATGTTTCAATACAATTCTTTAAAGACCTGGTTCCACATCCTTTTAACTTAATGGGAGATTTCCCATTGATAGCAATGGGAACAAGACCAAACCCTAAGGGAATATTAACCAGCTAAAAGAAAAATTCAAGCTGGGTAATGCTAACTTATAAGTAAGTTCTCAGCCCATGTGTTCATCCATTTTACAAAACTTTGAGAGAAATTGTTGGGCAACTTTCATGTCCAATTTTGTAACCCAGCCTGTGCGGTAGACTTCAAGGAGAAGAATAATTATGAAAAAAAAGAATGGAAGAAAAGTAAGGATTTGAAAACTAAATTTAAAAAAAAAAAAAATAAGTTACAGAGAACAATACTAAGAAAATCTGAACTGACAGTAAATTCCCCTCAGCTGGAGAAAGAAACTTTATGCTGCAAGTGCAGCCTTGAGTCCACACAGGAGCCTTTATGGAGAAACACAGAGTAACCCACTAATAGCAATAGGAGAGAAGCTTAGGTCCAAGAAGCCAATAAATAAATGTAAGTGGCCCCTTTTACTTAATTCAAACTGAAAAGGGCTAAAAAGCTGAAAAGATAAAATAGTTAAAGTTTGGTTATAGAAACTACTTCATATAGATTAGTAATACCTAATCTCTGAAGTTTTCCATCATCTTACATATATCCACAGATTCCCCGTATTTAAGTTCAAACTTTCTAACTTGCCCTATTGAATTTTTTTTTTTAAAAAAATATTCTATGTGACATATCTTTAGCTGAAGTATTTTTCCTTTCCTATTGCCTTAAAATAGTACTAGCAATTCATATTGCTGCCAGTTTTCACATTTATGGTTTTCCCCTTCTATCACTCCTTTTGCCTCCATTCTCATGCGCTCTTTAATAGAGGAAAGTCACACAGCTCTCCAGGCAGCAGATATCACATAATATAAATTAATCCCGTAGAATATTAGCTCCTTGATGTTACCTGCATCCTATGTATGCTGCTATTGTATGCTGCAGTCGTGACTCCTCCTTTCCAGCACTGCCTTGGGGCTGGGACAGCCAACTCCAGAACTTGCACTCACAAATGGTTGTTACCCAGTGGTTCTGAGCAGGTGGTCCTTCTCCTAGCAGCTAAATTTTGTAAGCAAGGAATTAATCCAGTAGTCAATAGGAATGAAAAGCCAACAATACTGTTAGCAGCACTACATAATGCAAAGATGGATAAAATGTTTAATAATCTTTTGATTAATGGTTCACAAAAAGTAGTTATCTGAGATTATACGAGTTCTGTGATTAGCACAGACAACAACAGGATGAAACCTCAAGCTGCAGTGAGTTATATGGGACTTCACATAGATATTTAAGTGGTGAAGTAATACTAGAATCATCAGAAATTAAAGAATCTGCAGAGGTCAAGGTTCTGGAGCACCAGAAAAAAGACAAACCTGGTGCTTATTCCTAAAAGTGGGGAGAGGGAGAGCCGAGGAATGATGGAAAAGCTAGCCTGACATCAAACCATTGAAAAATAAACAAAGCATCTATTTCTAAGCACTTAAAAGATTATCCCATGATATGTGACAGCCAGAATTTATGCACTGATCTTCACTTCATTAAGGCAGTCCATATGTTTTGCATACATATTAACCTAATTGAAAAAAGAAAAAAAAACTAAACAGTAAAATAACTTTTCTACCTGAGACTACTGTAATGAGGGTGCAGAAGAGACTGGAAAACAGTAAGTCAAAAGGCTGTATCAATGAAGGTTCTACTGAAATACACCTTGAGTCTGGTATCATGCAGTCATTTCATTAATGCCTTCAGTGGTACAATAGGCAGTAAGTTTATTAAATTCTTATATGATACCAAGCTGGGAGGAGTGCAAGCATTTTGGAGGACAAGGTTAGAATTCAAAATAAGCAAGACAAACGGGAGAAAGAAGCTATAATAAATAGAAAGCAATTCAATCAAGACAAATAGAACATTTAAGTAGGAACAATCATCTTCACAAATACTGTATGAGAAATGACTTCCCTAGACAACAGTCCTACAGAAAAGGATCTGGATGTTACAGTGTATCACATGAGTTAAAAGTGTATTAAGATCTCAATAAAGCAAACATCACAATGGGAAGCATAAACACAAGAGCGGTATGTACAGCATGCAGTTTTGCAATTGCTCTGTTAAGATTGGATGAGATTCAGCATAGAACAAAAAAAAATGATCAGAGGTCAAGAAAATTTGAATTTCAAGGAACAATATCTACAATAGATTATTTTAGAGAAGAAAAGACTAAGAAGAGATGTGATATAGCTATGTAAAAGATCACTGCAAAGAAAAAAGATATTAAATTACACTCCCTGTCTATTATAGGAAGGAAAATAAATAATGAGGTTAATTTGCAGCAGTGGTATTTAATTTGGAATTTTCCCCCTATTATCTCTCTGTAAGGGTACTGCAGTAGACAGTGTAATAGATTACATGAGGAGGTTGTGGGATCTCCATTTCTGGAGTTTTAAAGTAATAGGCTAGGCCAGTTTGTCAGAAATGTTTTAGTTCTAGTTTATTTTCAGGAATAGTTTGGAGGCCAGACTAGATGAGGGTCTCTCCTACCTTCACTTTTTATGAAAGTATGTCTGTTACCTGAGGAGTTGAATACATACAGTAAATGTATGTCTTGTGAGATGCACAATTTACTGTGTAGATTTCAAATCAAAACAAGCAGTCATGTGAATTCCTACTAGAATTGCAAGAACTGTGTAACAGTAAATTATGCACAGTCCTGGATTACTAAAAGGGGTTGCTCATCCAAAGACCTTGACCTCCGTACAATGTGGAAAAGGTAGTCTGAACAAATTCATAGGGCCAAGTCATAATCCCTTCGCAAAATATGCCACATGTCCATTGTGATTGAACTGATATATGTAAATGTAAATATTTCACATTAATATCCTGTTGTCACATTGTCACTTGGTGGAATTCAATGGGGCCAATTTAACAAAACAAAATGCTACTAGTCAAGTAAATCTATCTGCAAGAAATATTTCTGAAGAAGTCTGAAATCTGAATTCCCTATCGCCTTTATTTCTTTAGAAAGTTGTATAAATGAGGAAATAGCACCAAAGACCTATTAGTAATAGTTATTTCCTAATTGCAGTGGGAAGCATCCTGCATGTTTAAATAAATATTGTTAACTCTGACCTCTTGGTTTGCCAGGACTGATAAGGCAATTGCTTGACCTACATGAAGCACATACAGTATGCATGGACTGAAAGCAGCAGGAAAACAGGAAACAATAAATCAGAAATTAGAGCACTGATTGTTGTAGCTAATTACATCAGACTTCTGCTTAATTTCTCACTCTGTCATTCTAACCTGATTTTCTTGGCAACAGACTTTGCAAATTGCTGGTGTCACGTACATACAGCAAATAATAATCTTTAGTTACTATGATTGACAAATGAATGAGAAAGAGAACATAGTTTATTATGGAAGAATGAACTGTGACACACACCAGATACCTGCTCAGATGCTTTTTTAATTCACTTACCTAGATATGCTGCATGATTCATTTTGCCAGGACCACAGGTTTTGGCATCACAACAGCATAATTGAATTTGTGGCATGGTTTGATAATGCTGGACAAAGAAGGAAAAATGAGGCTATAGAAGGAGAAAAATGGCATAGATTGATTTCCACAGCAAGAGACATAAAGTGGTAACTAGAAAATTTAAATAAATTCTGAAAATAATATTAGAATTAGGCATATTAATCAGCATGCTGCCGAATCTTGACGTTATTGTCCTTATACTGCACATCAGATAGCTTGGTGTACTTATTATTACCACTTTTTGCATCACTCCATTTTCAAACTATATTATCATTCTTTGTGCTGTTCCATCACTGCCCTCAGCGTCTTCAGCTGGCGTAAATTAGCACAGCTTCCTTGAAGTCAATGGAGCCGTAGCAGACATTTTACCGTAGCTGGGAATATTTTGTAGAACATAAACAATTAATTTTTAAGCATCTAAATGACAATTTGCCCCTTCAGATCTAAATAAAAGCCATTATCACTCTTGTTAATACACTGTCTTTCTGTAAAGTGTAGGCTTTTCTTCAGACCAGCAGGTTACTGACATTGTCTTGAGAGGTCAGGCCACACTGTGACACTTACACGTAGTTGACAATGGGGAGAGATGCAGTTTTCACTTTCTCGAATCTCTTAGACTCCCATTAGAGCAGAGGCCAGTAGAGCCAAACAGACACACTAGAGAAGTACCAGAAGGATTTGTATTATATTATCATTGCTTAACAGGCTGTGCCTTGTGTATTATGTATTCTGAAACGGCCCATATGATTTAGCAAAGCAACATCTGGGAAAAAAAAAAAAAAAAAGAACTCCAGCCCAATGTAATGTTTTATTTATGTGGCATACCTATATACCATATCCTTCTAGTGCTATTTAGAGTATTACAAATTATTTTCTCTACAACCGTTGTCATGTCTACTTCATCCTTTTCCTTTGGGATTTTTATTTGTTACTTTGTAAGGGCCAAGCCCTAGAAATCAACCAAAAGACCAACATGCTGATGTTTTTAGCTATGCATTTCTAGAGGTCTTCCACTCTCTTCCCACAGGGCCACCACATCACTTCAACTGACTGCCACGGTGCAAGTCGCTCATATTGGTCTGCAGTGCTTATGAGGTTGTAGGACTCTCTGAGTGTTGTCTTCTTCTCTGCCTGAGCATCATATAGTTATGCTTCCTCCCACATGTTCTGTACAACAGCAATGCTGGCAGAGTCCTGTAGTGTTCTCTTTAGGAGTCGATTTCTGGACAATCACACATTCATCAGTTATTATGTACCACATTATGTATTTTCATATGTAATTACAGATTTAAATGTTCAAGTTGGTTTTGAGTTACATTAAATTGTAATAATTTGCAATCCTTAAATCTTTATTCTTCCAAAGCATAACGTATTTCTTTAGCGTTTTCTGCCTACTCTCACAACTTAACAGTTTATTCAGATTACTGTTTTGTTGGAACTGCTTCATTTTCTCCATCCCTCTGCCTCATTTCTACTTTTTGCATTGATAGGTTGATGATCAGCTCATTTAAAACTGGAAACAAAAACCAAATCTTATGTCTGGTATAGTGAAAGACAAATACGTATGCAAATATGAGATTAACCTTTTGCTTTACCTGTAATGCTAAAGCAAGAGTCTTCCTACAGCGGCAAGACTGTTGCCTTATCACTACAGATAAAGCAGTAACATCACAGCACAGCACAGCTTGCTGTCGGCTGCGATGGGCCATGTTAAAACCCTTTGTGTTGTCGGGGGAGCCAACTGAGAACACTGAGGTACTCACTGGTTTTTCAGTCATGCAAGCACCAAGCCAGAGAGCTGCTCCACCTAGCAGTCCAAAAGTTATTTACTTTTGGAGTTACTAACAGTGTAGAATCAGCCCTGTAAAAATTCCAGTTACTTTCTGATTTCCCTTGTGTTATCTTGTCAAATTCCTGGCCTTGTTTTGGAGGCAGCCAGTTAATTCATCTCCATATAGAAGACAAGCACAGTCTTGTTTGTAGTATTGTTATCAAAGACTAATGCATGGATAAAGCAAACAAACAAACCCTAATCCAAAGCTATTTTAACTGCAGCATTAGAGCTAGGAGACCTGCTGATTACTGCTCTTTATGCATGACAGCTAATGGGACTATTGATGTATTTGAAGTGTATTCTTAAAACTACGTGATACAGCCAAGCCTTTATTTTGTAAATGGATGGGTCCATATCACCTCTCTGTTGGTTCTGCTGCATCCTAGTTGAAGAAGTCTTAAGTACAGCACATCTTGTTCAATATTTTAACATAAAAGGAAGATACACAATGACCAAACTTTGAGGAAATAGAGAACCTTCTTATAATGAAGTGTCTTTGCATAGAATAGTCTAAGATATAAATAGGGGGAAGAGCTTTAAACTAGCTACACAGAAATACAGACATCACACATGTATTGTTATCTTTCTCTAGAATAAAATAATCCTGCAGAATACAACAGGCATCCACTTTATTATTTTTCCTCATAGCCATAAGAATAGTTTTCTTTTGAAAACTGATTCAGCAACATCTGAGGTTTTTTTTTGAAACTCAAAAATGAATGAACACTTAGGAATTCATACCTTTGCTGTATTTTTCTGTTTTCTACATGTTAAATCTCACCTGTCTGCCTCTTACCATAGATTTTGGCCTTTAACATTAGCACACAAAAATCTGAAATCTGCTCCTCTGCATCAGACTCCGTACAGAAGTCCTATAACTAGACCACCCCTTCACAGGTAAGAAAAGCCATTAAACCCTGTGAATTTTCACAGTGGATAAGCCTAGATTAATTTGACCCAGGTGTTTGTCTAATACTGTGCATGGGAACATTCACAGTGTCCCCTAGCTGTTTCTCCTGCGGTGGTCCAGCATTAGTACTCTCTGGACTCTAATCTAAAACATGTAAGAGAACCAGCTGGCGCAGGACTTTGTAGACAGATTTTCGTTATGCTGTTTGTGTCACTTTGATGTATTCTTTTGCGTTGCCTATGAACACTTGTAGAAGTAGGAGGAAAACATGAAGATCCATGTGCTGGAACTAAGTTACAAACATGAGTCTCTTAATCAATTTTATAAAAACAAGTCCATGATTTTATACTACACAAGCAAAGGGAAGTGTCATTATGAGCACTGCAAAAATTTGGAGGCAAATCTGCTCTCATTTGCACCTATGCAACCCTTGCTGAAGTCAATTGGTTTAAGCAGATGTAAGAGAGGTCTGAATCTGTCCCATTAGTCTTTATTTGTATGTTTCACATTTAGGTTAACTTATACTTTATTTTAAAGATAAACAAGGAGATGAGCATTAATGGCTAAGTAATTGGATGTGAAGTTAATATGTGTGTGGATGTGAGAAACTCAAGTTATTGTGCCAAAAAGTTGCCTATAATATGAGATAAAGTATTATATAAAAAACCCTCCAGTTTTTCAGCACCTTTTACTAACTGGAATACTGAGAAGACCAATCTTTGCAGTTAGTTGAGGAGTCAAAATGTGAGTTGCCCCACGTTCCCTAAACCTGTGGAACTGAAGAACATTTCTAAAATTAATCATGACCAAAATGTAGTACATGACTAAAAGGTGCTCTCACATGCCTGCTCCATTGGAGATACAATAATATATTGGCAAGATCAAGAGATGTAACAGTGTGGGTAGTAAAATTTTTCAAAAGGGCAACATGAATCTTCAAGGTCTGATTATCCTCTCACAGCACTACAGATTGGCAGCTAATGGAATTAGGCTGGTTTTAAACATGTGTAACCAAATTTGGCCCTGTATAATCAGAAAGCTGGCGTATCACCGGCCAATTTTGTTCATATGAATAACCTGGCGAAAATCCAGGAATACATGTGGAAACTCACGTTGTAAGGGAGATGAGAATCAAGCCATGCCTGAAAATTGTAATTAGGCATAAACTGAAAGAAAAAAGTGTCTAAAGTGAAGTGTCTAAAGCTGAGCTTACTACATCTGTCGGATGCGTAGCTAAATGACTGCTTATATCCATTGGCAAAGTGATGTATAATTCCGTAGTAGTACTTGACTTAGGACTGTTTGTGAAGATGTAATACATGACATCAAGACTCACATTTTGAGCTAAGTTTGACACTACACTAACATGAATATAAATGGTACAGACCGGAATTATTCAAAACCGTGAACAGAATCTCAGCTATCACAAACTCAAGCTGAGACTGTCAGAATGGTAAAAAAATTAATAACTAATTTCAAACACAAAGTTAGTAATCAAGAGTGGGTAAATTTTTACTTAGAAAAAGCAGTGATGAAAACTGCAATTCCCTCTAGACTATTACGTCTTTATTCATTAAATTCAAATGTATAAAACTATTTACAAATAACAGAAAGAATAAAGCAGTCCAAACAGGTTTCAGATACTTCACTGATCAGCCCTTGACTTCATATATTTGTTAAGTCTTCAAAGCCATTTTTTTCAGGAAATATTTCAGGAAATTTATGAGTTTATTTACATATTCTTGAATTTCTTAAAATTCAATGTACTGTGAAGGAAAAAGCAATCTTTTCTACCTGATCTGAAATGCTGGTTCCTGGAAAGATTTGTATTCCAAATTTATACCATTCCTTAAGTGAGATGCCTCATTCTGCCTTCAAGATAAGATTCCAGGCATTGCTTAGATACTTGGGTATAATTTATTGTAGCCACACAAAAGTCAGATCTAAATCCTTTTGGACCATGATGCCACAAAACAGCAGTTCAAAGTTCAAAGAGGGAGGCCGACAGATGCAATTAAGTTATCACTGTTGGGATAACTGTAGCCCTTGCTGTGCTTTTAGCGCTTCTGGGATCCTGAAGATTGTAAAATGTTAAAAAAAAAAAAAAAAAAAAAAAAAT
>WHYT01014295.1:0-39099 GCA_009806455.1 Tetrax tetrax
CCGCCGGGCAGGGGTCTGTGCTTCGTCCGAGGGCCCGGGGAGCCAGAGCTGTACCGGGGGGTGGCGGGGGATGCTGGAGAGGAGCCCTCGGCTCAGCGGGGTCGGGGCCCCGCTCCTGGGCGGGGGAGCAGGGCCTGTGCCGTCCGTGGGACGGGGTTCATCTTTTCGGGGGTAGAAAGTGGGGTAGCCTTACCTGCTGGGGCGTGGGGGAGCGTCATCCCTTCGAGGCGGAGAGGGATGCGTTTCCTGCCGCTCCCGCTGTCCCAGCCTGAAAGAATCGTTTCTCCCCGCGCCTTGATCGAAGCAGCATTGCTGGGGGATAAAACCGATATTTATTTTATTTAAATATCTTTTCGTGGTCGCTAAGACAAAGGAGAATCGCCTTTATAGGTAGAGGGGCAGCTCTTCCAGTCTGCTGGGAGGGAGACCCTTCTCCTGAAAAAGGGAGGACTGTTGAGGGGAGTTGCAGGAAACGGGAGAAGGCTTATGATCTGTTTTCTTCTGGGGGAGGCAGAGCGAGGTACGTGTCTGGTCACTGAGGTGTGGATGTGTCCATCCCAGTAGGATCTCGAAGGAGCAGCTCTTTTGCTTCTTAGGAGGCAAGTTGGGACAGATGAATAGATATTTCATTAAGTTCTCTTCAGATTGTCCCAAGGTTCCAATCTTAAGGTAATTTGCTGCTGGAACAGTGTTGACAAATGAATTGGAAATGCTTATTTGAAAGGTATACTATTAAATTATTTTTTTTTTAAATTTTGATGGAACAGGAGTTTCTTCCAGCCAGACTGGGAGGTGTCAGAGGTGACAGGATTAGAATATTTTACAGATGAGGTTTCTTCCCCCTTCCCTTGAAATTCCTGACTACGTGTGAATTTTTACTTAAATTTATTTTATCCTTCTCTCCCAAACTAAAACTGTAATGGAGTGTTCTTCCTGTTATTGGTATGAAATGTACTAATCTCATCGTAGAAGTTAAAAGAATTTGCCTGTCTGTGTTTTTCTGTATCTCGAGGGACAGAGAATCACAGATCTGATCCTTGGGTAATTTCTTGGCCAAAAAAAAATGTGGCTAGTAAACTCCTGTCACCATAAAGTTGGAGAGACATGTTAGGGGACCATGCTGATCTAGGCATCACAGTATTCGGGATCTTTGTCTCAAGTTTCACCAATTGCTTGTAAGTTTTGTTATTTAAATACAGCGTTACTGTGAAATATTCATGCTAGCTGTCTTCTGGTGGGAGCTGAAGTTCGCCATGTTGCTAAAGAACCACAGGCAGTTCGCTGAATTACTTCCTATTCTGTATTGTCACGTACTCATATTGACGTTACAGCGGTGCGAGCACTGAGGGCTGTAGGGGATTCGTGCTGCGGAGAGCAATAAAAAGTCCATGGGGTATGGAGGTCAGGCAGGTTTGGTTTTTCACTTTATGGACGTTGTTCCAAGGGGTAAGGCTTTTATTACATGTTGGTCTTGATATTTTACTAAGAAAGGAAGAGGGTTCCCCCCCCCCCTTAGCATTTTTCTTTTTTGAAGAAAGCTAGGATGAATTCTTTGTCCTGTTTTGGCTTTTTTTTTATTTCAGGTTAAGGGGCAGGAGCAGCATAAAAGGGCTGTGAAAGCTTTGATCCACCTGTGGGCTGAGTTGAGTGGCACAGGGGCGGCGGCAGCAGCGTAGGCTCGGCTGCCGTTTGCTCACAGGCGTTGGATTGTGCAGACGACTGTGTGCGTGGCTGCGCTGCGTTCTGGATCAGGAAGCAGAATTTTGAAAAAGAATAATTTTTCAGTGATTTAAGCTGGGACCAATGTCCTGAATACGGTTCCTAGCACAATTTAGGAAATATACAGGGGGTAGGATGGGAAGTCTCTGTAGCACGGCATCGCCACCGAAGCTCTGGTGTCAGCCATCTGCCTAGAGGAACTGAAGATGACTGGCGCTACGTGGTGGTGTACTGGGCACGCTGGAGAAAGGGCTGTGTGAGGAAAGTGATGCGCTGCATAATGCTGTGTTGAGAGAGAGTGAGGGAAGACCAATAATTTGGGCAGCCCTAGGCCTCGCCTGCCTCAGCAGACAAGGAGCTTGGGTTTGAAAATGTAGGGCTGCTGCTGTGCCTCCTGCCCTCTTCCCCATCCTCCCCAGTGGAAAAATCTGGTGCTGACTCTTCTGAAGGAATGCGCAGGAACTCATCCTTCAGTCAGGAACGTTACCTTCTAGAGAACCAGCTAGGTTTTAATGCTAGAGATAGAAACCTTCAAAAATAACCAACCTCAGTATGAAACTTTCTGAATTTGACAGGAAGGCTCTTCAGACAGGAGCTCTGAGCTGGGTTGGTAAGTAGATGAATCCAGAAAGTGAAACTAAATTAACAAAAAATGCTGTTTCACTTTTGTAGAAGCTTACCAGCTTGACTACAGGACAGACAAGAAAAAAAATATTTTTAATATATATGAAACTGGCTTTAGATTTGAGATTAATAACCTGTCTTAGGGTTTCGTTTTACTTTGAAGCATGCTCACGTGATTGCTTTGAATCCTAATATTCCAGCACATTAGAAGATTGTTCTAGTCGTAAGTCTGAGAGAAAACATCTCCAACTTAAGATCAGCTCAGCTTTGTACGTATCACCGTATCCTGCATTAAGCTGCTTATGTAGTCTTTGTGGTGCAGTGAATGCTGATACAGACATATTTTTTTCCAAATACAAGTGTTTTAATGCCTGTTGAGAATATTTTTTTTTTAACTTAACAGCTTGATTAGAGGTTGAAAGAGAATGGTTTTTGTTTGTTCAGCCGTTATAACGTGTGAATAAAATGTGAGTGAGACTGAGATCGTCGGATTCCAGAAACTTGAAGAGCTGGGGTCAGACTTTTGTGTTGAAGAGACAGGCAGCTAGATACCTACTGCAGTTTCCCAAAGTCCTGCATCCCTGCTGTCACTTTATTTTGTTCTGTGATAGGATGCACCAGTCGGGTTGCAACAGGCGCTTGCCAGGATACTAAACAGGAAAAACTAATGGGGAAATGATGAGGGTGGTTGCTATTTTAACTAATTTTATGAAGAATAAGAGAAATAGCAGGGCTGCTGTTTGGGAAAGAGGGTGGTCGTGTTTGGTCAGAGGTGGGGTGGGAGAGGTAGGACCAAATCCCTGGTTATGACTGGCGTGGCTTGGTTTACATTTCAGGCTGATTTAAATTATGGGTTGAGGGGGGATGGACAGCAGCTGAGGTGGTCTAACAGCTCCTAGTTGCTGGAAAGGGGAGATCCTGCTCCTTCTGCTGCCTTTGCGTAGATGGTCCCTGAAATTCTGCTGAGGGGACCCAGGAAAGCTCCCTGCGGGGTGACCAGTTGTATCAGCTGATGGAGACATCCAACAGAAAGCAGAGCTGGTGTGAGGGGGGCATGGGGCAGCAGAGCCAGTCGTGGGGGTCCGCAGGAGGATGATGTATGCCTCCTTCCAAAAACGCCAAGCCATGAGATTGACTCCGCTTCTCCTCAGGCAGTACCTTGGCTTGCGCGGCTCTGACCGTTCACAGCTGCTGGAAAATGTGGTCCTGTTTCTCCCAGCTCTTGGGCAGCCAGCTGACCACCTTCATGCCAGCCCCTGCTGTTGCTCACCCCTCAGTGAGATTATTCAGCATTCTGACCTGCTGGAGTAAGTTTTTCCTTCTGCAGAGTGAATATCTTAGGGTTAAAAATTTGAATGAGCTTCCTAAGGTGTCGGGCAAGTATGGGAAGAAGCGGGAGCATGCCTGTCTTGGAGAGGAGCAGGACCACTTCTCTTCTGGTGTCAGGGGACGCTTAAGCTGACTTGGACTGATTTCTTTGAATGTGCTTTAATGTTGTTTGGATTTCTGGAAGTTTAGTTGCTTTTGCCAAGAAAATCTGTTTATTAACATTGTGTGGCACTGCTTTAATAAGTCTGGTAAATTAATTAAATTTAATTAAAATTTAAATTACATTTTAAATTCATAGCATCTGGTAAAATTTCCTTTTTTCTGAATGTTATACTTGTTTCAGCTGAAGAGTTTTAAACTTTGAATTTAGCTGACTTCTAGATTTCATGTGCAGCTTGAAACAACCTCAGGACATAACGTTAACATGATCCAATAACCATTCCTAATAACTTTTTCTACATTCTTAATCTCTCTATTTTTATGAAGCTGTGCTATCACGTTAAAACAATATGCATAAATGTGTAATAGCCTGCCCTGTAGGAAGCAGTAGTAAAGTTAACTTGATCGCTAAAGCGGCTGCAAATTGAGATGTTTTAACAGTCAGGGAGGGCAGAGCTTTTGAGCAATGCCTGGGATACAGAATAAGGTCAAAATAGATTAAATCAAGGTTTCCTGCTGACTGATCTAAATCATGGTTAAAATTGGTGATTCACATCAGTCCGTATTGTTGAGCACTTTTTTTCTTTTCTCAATTGATCTTAGTTTTAACTGTCTTTTGTTTGTTTCATTTTGGGGCAGTTTTTGTAGAATATTTCACAGAGGTATCTGTAAGCCTAATGTACATCTGGGAATTCAGTTTTCTCACTCCCTTGCTGAGAATATAAACTCCAGAGTGGTTGGTGATAGTCACTGATGGTATTCTCCTGGTTTTTCTGAGCAGCTATTGAAGGGAAGACAGTAGCATTCAGCGTTTTGCATTTCTGGTCTTGGAAAAGAGGGGTGTTTTTCTGTTGTAATAGAGTTTTGTGGACTTCTGTGTGTGATAGAATATTGTTTGTGGGCTTGAGACTTAGGGCTCTTTCTAATGCAGCAGAGGGATTTTAGGCAGACAGTGGAATTGTTGAAAAGTTTGTTTCTTTTTGAGCTTTTTTCCTGACCAGAAGCCCTAGTCTGTATTAATATTTCACTGCTAATCCACTTGTGTCACAAATTATGGTTAAGAATATTTTCTTGTGGTGCCTGGCTTGTGACAGTATCTGGTTTCACCTGAAATCCTGTGGTAGGATATGATCGCTCCATGGACTTTCAATTTTTCTTAGTAAGAAGTTTCAGAATATTACAGAAAGTTGAGGCTGATGCTGTACTTTGTAATGGAAATGAACAATAAATAGTTAGAAGATGTCCAGTTGAAAGTGTGTGTTTCAGACAAGACGGAGGTGGTGTTCTGATTGACTGTTGTGGTCGTGTTCGTAATACTCCTTGAAAATGAAAGTTCTCTTGGCGAAGTTCTAGTGAACGTAATGTCCTGTCTGTCTGAGCAAGTCCTGTCAACCACGACATTCCCCTTTGGCTGCAGCTTCCTCCACCTCGCAGTCTTCCTCAGCCTTACAGCATCAGCTCTCATCTAGTTTTTTCTGATGACCCAATCCTTTGGGCAAGTCAGTGTCCACTGGTTCTTGAGCAGGGGTGACTACCCTGGGATGCAGCTGCTGGCTCCTGGTTCCAGTCATCTTCTCTACTCGAAGGAGAATGAGAATCAGTCCACTTTATTGTAACTGTGTGAAGTTGTTGTGTGATTTCAGCAGATGATTCAGCAGCGGTGTGGTCATGAGCCATTGGAGCTGCTTTTCCCACCCGAAAGCGTGCTATCTCTTCTTTTGACTTGGAGCTCTGAAAAATGTAGCTGCGTCTGCTCTTCAGTACTTGTTGCAGAGGTCTGTGCTCACCTGGGGTGCGAGCGTTCAGGCTGGCGAGGTGGTTAGTCCGTCTCCTTCAGAGATCTACCGGGTGACGGGAAGCTGCCCTGACAGTCTTATGTCATCGTCATCTGTCCTACCCTGGCCTCCTCCTGGACTTTCAAGGTGCTGCTTCCTCTTGCTGGAGGCAACTCCTCTACAGCCAGCGTGGCAGAAAGAAAAGCATGACAGCAGTGCTTTTTGGAAGCCTGTAAGTTTGTACAGATTTGCTGGGGGCGCACCTTTGCTTTGTTGCTCCTGCTGTGGTGTGATAACCTCTGACAGAAGTGTGGAGCAGATAGCAGGCTGGAGAAAGTTAAATCACCCAAGGGCGAGTCGTCACCCGACATCCTTCAGCCTTCTGTGTTCCCCTGAATCACTGCTGCCCTTTGTTTTATTTTTTTTTAAGTAGCAGCTACTACTTTTGTTAGAGGTGCAGTTGAAATACCTTTCTATTTAATAATTTTCACCAGTATTCATAACATTGAAGATGTCCCCAGGTGATACAGTGACTTCACTGGGAAATTTGACTTTAAAAGGCCACTTAAGAAAGGCTGCAGCTTGCTTGTGGATTTAGGCAGCCGTGTTGCAACCAAGGGTCTGAAAGATCTACTTTAACAATATCCCCTGTGAAATAGTATGTATCATCAGCTTCCCCTTCCCAGTCTTTTCCTGGTGAAGAGGTTTAGGTAGACTGATGCAGGACTGAGTCAGCCACATTAAAACCCAACCTATGGTTCTTGCCAGTTAGGCACTCTGAAACCAATCAGGCAACTTCTCCAGAAAAACTGAGGCTGAATTTTTTTAGTTCTTTTTTTTTTTTTTTTTTTTTCTTAATATGCAGAAATGAACAGAACCAAACCTTACCCAGTATTTTTTTCAGAAGCAGCACACAGGGAGAGGAAAGTGAGCAAATCAGTAATTTTTCAGGTCTACCTGCAAAATCTCAAAACTCACAATTATGAGATAATTTGGGGTGGAAGGGTCCTCAGGAGGTCTCTGGTCCAACCTTCTGCTCACAGCAGGGTCTGCTCTGAGGTCTGTACGGCTTGCTCAGGGCTGTCTCCAGTCTTGAAAACCTCCAAGGAAAGAGAGCGGGCAACTTATTCTTGTGCTTGGCTGCACTCATGGGGCAGGGGAAAGTTGACTTCATAAACTCCGAAGTGGAATCGAGACTAGGAAGGGAATGGCCAGGTCAGGGGATCTTTTGCCAAGGTGGTAGTTCCAAGGCTTAGATGTACACGTTTGAGATCAATTGGCTGAAACATTGCACTTGATCGTTGTGTTCTGGAAATACAAGAATTTTCTCGTTTAGCAACTGAATTTAAAGAAAAAAGTCCACGTATATAAAAGCTTCCGTTTTGTGTGCAGAAGGGCTTGGATGTTGCTGTAGTTTTGGCTGTAGGAGTGTTCACATGTAAAACCATTAAATAAGGGGCAGCAGGTTTTGGTTGGGTTTTTGGTTTTTTGGGTTTCTTTTTTTTTGCCTGAATATGTTATTTTCTTCCCTAGTTAAAAAAAAAAAAGGCAAACCATTCTCTGACACTTCAGTTACTTTAATATACAACGCAGGGAGAGAGAGCCAGGCTGGAACCGCTAAGCCTTCCACTGAAATACCTGTTTATGAAAAGGGACATGTGCCCTCTTGAGTAAAGGATGTTCTTCCCCATTTTAACTAGTCATTTTCTCCAGGCCATCATTTAGCTTAGCTCACTGGAGAGCTTGTTAAATGGCTGCCGCAGTCAGTTTTAAGACTTCAACGGTTCAGGCATGGGGCTTACAATTTTTTTTTTAGCTGTTGAGCTCCTGTTCTCAAATAATTTGAGCTTCAGGGTGTACAAAGTGAGTTTCTAAATCTTGTGTATTCAAACCTTCAGTTTTCATGCAGTCTTTGAATGTCGTTCGTGTAGCTGTTTATTTGCATTTTGGGAACAAATGTGAGTTATGTTATGAACAGAATACATGTTACTATTTGCATATCAGTCATTTATTTAGTCTGCTTAGTGAAATGTAGCTTTATGTTATATGTATGCAGCTTCAACATCACTTGTGAGGTAATCACCTGTATTCTCTACCTGGTGCTCATGCTTCATTCTTTCTGTTGTTATAAAATAGGTAACCCTGCTGCATTTTAAGGTTTGGTTGCCAGTTTAATATTGAAGTTTTCTGTGCCCTAAATGTTGCTAAAGCAAGCCACTGCAACTCAATATTTTCTTGTAGCAGAATTCAAAAGAGCTGAGCATCTACTTGATAAGTTTGTCAAGCTTATTGCTATCAATATAGACAAAATTTAATTTTAGTTTTTGACTGGTTTATGTAATGCTTAAAGAGCTATTAAAGATAACTGAGTAAATTTGAACAGGATGTGTATTTGTCATTGTCTTGTAGGGACTGCAGATACTGCTAATTTTAAGATGTTTTTGTTATTAATCGATTATATTAAACAGCTTGAAAGATGTTAGCAATTACAACAGTAGTTTTGTAGGTAGAAGTGAAACTGTGTAGCGTCCTGTTGGTTCTGTTCTGGTGTTTCTTTGCAGGCTGCAGGAGAAACGTAAAGAGAGAAAACTCAGTGCATTACTTCCACAGCTTTCCCATTTTGGAGTCTCACATTCCAGTCCAAGCAGCTATGAAGCATTGGAATAAGACACGGAAATCTCCTGCCAGCCTGCAGAAGTGGGCATTGCCTGGAAGCATACCTCTGCTTCTGAAGCAGTCGGTTCAAAAATAAACTATGCAAAACTACTGTCTCCAGAAGGCTGTTTGCATTAAATAAACTGTCATGATGCTGATTCAGTTTTACTGTAGCCGTTTAACTTCCATCACAAATTATGGTAGTACAGACATCCCCGAGTCCAGCGAGTTTTTGTTGCCGGAGTAACACTGTAGATCTAGGTATTTTTCCGTGTCTGATACGCATCTGCTAGGTTCATCACTTGCCGTTCCAAAGGTGTCCGAAGGAGAATGGCCAACTTCAGTTCCGTTTATTCCCATAGCGCTACACTGGGGAAAGGATTGGATGTGATCTTTTGGCTCTCTTGTTGCTGCAAGTGTTGGAAACCTTCTGAAAACACCTACTCTGTGTGTCTTTCCTGAGACTCCTAAAGATACACGTGAAATAAAAACAGATTCCTTTAGTGCCACTCAAGCCTGATGTTTTGTTGCTCAGTGTCTTGTCTTTTTCTCTTTGTCATGAGGTTTGTATTCTTCATATCTCAGAACTGGTATTTCCTTCAAGTTGCTCATCTGGAGCATTAACAAGTGTGCTCAACAGTGTGTCCATGCAGCAGGACTCCCTTGGTAGCTCGAGTTGTTCCTAGTTGTCCATGAGTTAGGAGTTCAGGAATGATTTTTCATTCTTACAAACCCTCAACATGCACTGTTCTCTTTTCTGATGCTGCTATGCATAGCACAACTTGAGTGTGTCAGCCCGTCTATTGTAAGCATCCCATAGTTTTTCTCTGGGCCTTGGACACCTTTATCTTTTTGTAGGTAGCAGCTCTTTGTTCCCACGAGTGCCCTTGAGGCAGAAAAGTGCTTTGTGCTTATCTCTGAATTGCTACAGCAGACAACGCAAAGCCAGTGAAGAACAGGGCTATCCTTTTCACAGGAATTGCTGTTAGGTTGACATACCATGGCTTAGGTAGGACTTGAGATCTGATGATACCAATGCAGCCATATGATCCTTAACTACTGCCAGGAAATTTTCATCAGCAAATGCCCTCAAAGCCATCTGTTCTACCCTGGCCAGAGTCGCGATCACTTGGAGGCAAGGAAATAGGGCTGAATAATCAAGAGTTGCAGTAATTGTCTTGAAACAACTCTTTACTCATAGGATGCTCTTTCACCTTATGTGTAATGTTAGCAGATTGTCAGTGAAAGGGTGGCTCCTACTCTCCTGCCACACTCTCTTCTCCCTGTGTCTAGCTTCTGACTTATGCTCTAGATTGTTTCCAGCATGTCTGGCAATTGCAAAGGCCCAAGACAAAGTGCTTCAGCTCACTGATAGGATGGAAAACTAATGTTAGGAGGGGTTTTTTGAGATTGGTTTTCTGAACCAGCGCATGGTGCAGCTTCCTGGTTGCTGGACCTGGCACAAGTGGCAAAAGCACATGGAGACCACCGGGAAGAGGTCAGACGACTACTTTAGGCAGCAGCTGGCCATTAATATAGATGAGATGTAATGTGATACTGCATCTAGCTAGAAATAGAAGGCGGAAAATGATTGGCAGTGCGTCACTTAGGCTAGAAACGTATGAAATGCAGGGATGATAATCCACAAACTAGGACAGGCTAGGTAGGTATGGTAGGCAAAGCTTAGGAGAAAGGAATAGAGACCCACAGGCTGTTCACGTAAGGGAGTCTGCGGCGAAGAATAAGCTAGAACCTCTCAAGGAATATCTCAGTTATGTGAGGTCACCTGAAGCAGACTGGATGTTTCCCGAGGTGATGGGGGTGTTTGCAAATTTTCTGGTTTGGAGTTTGTGGTTTTTTTTTTTTCCCTTCCATAGACTAGGATTGTACTAAGTGTATATTGTGGAGTTATTTAAAAGTCACGGAGGTCGTTCTGGATTCCAGAGGCATTGCAGTATTTTAGCAAAGCTTCTGAAGCTGTGAAGGAGGTGGTTGTATTAGCAGCATTTCAGCCTTTGCTTGCTTGAGCTGTCATGCTGTCATGCCTTCTCTGTACTATTTCAGAATACTGAAAGCTGAACTTGGTTTCTTAAAGTGCACTTGACTTTTGTAAGATCTTTTTCTGCCCCGCTATGGCTTTGTGTCTGCTCTCGACAGGAAAATGCTTCACTGTGGTAGGCTCCACTGCAATATATATTGGAGTGTTTAGTTACGGAATTGTTGAAGTTGGAAGGGGCATCTGGAGATAATCAAGACCAACTTGTTGCTCAAAGCAGGATCAACTAGAGCAGGTTGCCCGGGACTGTTGCCAGTCTGGTTTCGTATACCTCCAGTGCAGACACCACAACCTCTCTGGGCTCGTGTTTTATCACTCTTACAGTGAAGAAAGCTTTTCTTTGCATTTAGATATATTTTTGTGCCCATTGACTCTTGTCACTGGATGCCATTGAGAAGAAACCGGCTCAGTCTTCTGATGGTATCTTCCATCAGATATTTGTGCGCACGGATCAGATCCTCCTGAGCCACCTCTTTTCCAGGCTGAGCAGCCCAGCCTCTCTCAGCCAGACCAGTCTGGAGCACTGGGTCCAGAGCTGGATGCCCCCAGGACAGGAGAGACGGGGACTGACTGGAGGGAGCCCAGCAAAGGCTATAGGGGTGCTTGAGGGTCTGGAGCACCTGGGATGTGAGGGAGAGCTGGGGCTGCTCAGCCTGGAGAGGAGAGGGGTCTTACCTTGGGTAAAAATGTCTGATGGGGAGTAGAGAGGAGGGAGCCAGACCCATCTCAGCGGTGCTCAGAGGCAGGACGAGAGACAATGGGCTCACATTGAAAATCAGGAAATTCCAGTTAAAAATAAGAAAAGACTTTACTCCTTTTTTTTTTTTTTTTTTTTTTTTTTTTTTTTTTTTTTTTTTTTTTTTTAATTTATTTTAAGGTGATCAGAGACTAGATCAAGTTGTCTAGGGAGACTGGGGAGCGTCCATCCCTGGGGCTATTAGAACCTGTCTGGATGAGATCCTGAGCAGCCCGTTATAGTGGCCCTGCTTTGAGCACACAGTTGAGCTTAGACAATCCCCAGGCCTGCCTTGCAACCTGCTCTTTCAGGACTATTATGTTTCAGATGTGGTTTCACCAGTGTCTTTTCCATCCTGAAAACTTGTAAGGGATGACAGAAACTTCCAGTGGGACTGAAACAACAGAATCCAACATTTATATATAAATAACATAAAAATCTATGCATGCGCACACGTACATAAAACCATACAAGGTGTATATAAATCCGAAGGGTGCTTCAGGGCAGGGGTTAGAGCGAACCCTGCTCTGCTTGTTGAGGATTTCGATGCAGTCACGGTTATTTTTCTGGACACAACCATAATGATTCCGTGAGCCTCTTCTCACTGACCACACTGATTTCTTCAGTTTTTGGAGGCACGGCTCCCTGATGCTCCTGTTATCCCTGATTTATACGCTCCTTTTTCTTCTTTCCTTTGCACTTGAGGCCTTTCCCCAGAACTTTCCTTCCCAGGTTAGGCTGGGATAAAGCTGGTGAATCGGCAAGGGCCAGCCGGAATTCCCCAGTGGATTACCGCTGCAGAGCACAGACTGGCACTACTGATCTCGAAACGCATAAACCGTTTCCTGAGACCCCTCATGAAACGCCCCTCTTAGGTCAAAAAATAACCAGGGGGGCGGCAGTTAAGGACCCTCGGATCCCAGGACCCTCGCGTGAGGATGAGGTCTCCATGGCTTCCCGCTCTCAGTTGAGGCCGGGTGTGTTGGCGAGGGACTTCACGCCCTGGCCGATGCTGCCGCCGCGTAACGAGGCCGGGAGAGCTGCGCCGTGAGTTCTGCGCGGCCCGCAGACCGGACGACGGCGTCTCCGCGGCGCTGGTGAATTGCTTACTGTTGCTGTTCTGCTTTCGCTGGACTGTCGCCGTTCATACGAGCGGTTTAGCTTCGGTTATGGTCCCCTTGCTGCTAGTGGTGACAGTTTGAATTTGTTGATTTGCAGTTTGTTTACTGGACAAACAAAATATACCGAGTAGAGATCAGTCCTTGCTGGACGATTCTGATGTTCTTTCGCTCAGTATATGCTCACAATGCTGTACACTGGAATTTGTTGAGATAACCTTTGCAAAGAAAGATTTTTAAACTGTAGTGAAACTTTCTATGGCATTGCGCAGCGTTTGGCAAAAATGTTTTTAATGCTTACCCGCTTAACGTGAGGTTCAGTCTACCTAGCTGGGCAGATATGATTTGACTTTTTCCTGCACTGCTGCTTTTTAAAGCTAATGCTGCCTAAAAAGCTATTTCTTGCATATCTGGATGCTAGTAAGCATATCTAAAACATACCTGGATGCTAGTAAGCATGGGAAAAATAGATTGTCGTGTCTCCATCTCCATCTGAAAACTATAGATAGTCTATATTTTTTTTAGACTATACAATGTTAGAAGAGCAAAACTTCTTCTCTGCAGTGTCTTCTATCCACTTCATGCAAATATTCAAGATGGTTTTTTACTTCTATCTACTGCTTTCTGCTGACACAGCCAAATATATTTTTGAGTTTTCATTTGTACGTTGTAGACTCTCTTAAATTGTAGGCAGGCAGGCAAGTGAATTTCGGTCACTGATTTCTAAGAATCAGTGTATTTCTTCTCCCTTTGAAGAGCTGCTAATGTAAAGAACTTTATAATTACACAGAATTTTTTTTAATTTTAGGTTTTGCTTCGCTGCATAGCTAGACCGGGTGTTTGGGTGGCAGTGGCTTGTGCAAGTGACTGCTTGGCCTTATGAGATGAAGTCAAGGAGAAAGAAAAGACTTTAGAAAACCTTGGTATAATAGTATGAGTTTTGGCTTGAGTTTATATTTACCATTTTCTAACATAATATCTTGGTTTAGGTTTGTGTAAATTCTGAGTGTACAGATTTTGCTGCTCTATAGAAGTACAATCTAGATAGAGTATTATGGATACACACAAGTGTCTGTTGTGAAATTTTCCAATTTCCAAATTATTTCTTGGCCAGATGCAGGCAGTTTTTCATGAAGACAGCATTGTGTATTATGTAATATGACAATTTACGAGATACCAAACAATACCTCAGGTTCCAGAAGGTGACAGGGACGGGGGTACTGGAGCTCTCTGAAGGAGAAAGTCAGTCTCCTCAGTTTGTAAAAACACTTCATTAGGTCTGTTCCTAAAAATAGTTGAAATATTTGTTTGAATTTTCAAAACAAATGAAGTTTGCATGTCTGACATGCAAATTTCATCCCAGATGTTAAAGATTGCCAAAATTATAAGCAAGGGAAAGCAGAATTTTATGAAAGAAGACATTTGTTCTGATTATAAATGTAAGGTTACCAAATATGGTAGGGCAAAGGATGTCTCTGTTACATAAAGATTGTTGTGGAAGGCTCTTTTTTTTTTTTAAAAAAAAGTATTTGTTTTGTAGTCTGTGGTTGTATTAATTTGTGTTACAAACGTACTTGGGAAGAAAGCCTGGCTTGCAAAATGATTTTTGTTGTTTTCTTTTTTCCTCAGAGCTGGGTTGGAGATTCAGATGAAATTGCTTTTTCCTTTTGTTCTGTGAGGAATTCTCGTTGTGATTTGTGATTACCTTTTAAAAGTGTGTGCCTTAACTTAAACAGAACAGGGAATTTCTATACTGTGTAGCATGCAGTTTCAAATAGGAAGAATAATTTCTCTTAAACTGTGCTCCCCCCATCAATGTATGCTGGGATGTACCTTGGTAGTGGAGAAGGGGATTTAGGACACAGAGCTTGGTCAGAGCTGGATCTGTTAAAAACTAACCTGTCGCTGCTGTGAGCTTTCAGTTTTGTATCAGCGTAAAGGAAGAATGGGAAAGGGGCAGATAGAGATGGAGAAAAAGTGGCATTGCCCCACCTGGCAGCGGCGCTGATTTGTGCCGTACTAAGCTGATCGTGGAACTGTAATACTGTTTTCAGAATGCATTGTTTTGCTTTATTTTATACCTTCATCACCTCCATCACTGCATCACAAGACGGGCAGTTCTTCCAATTATTCTTGCTGGAATAATGCACCGATATTGATATACATTCTATTTACCTTAAGTTGCTTCCGCATGTTTGTGGTGCTTTATTTGTAAATAGATTATTTGCAGTGACTTGCTTTGTATCAGATGAATTATTGAATTTAGTTTGTATGGTTCAACACAGAAAAAATAATTTCCTTTGTTTTCTTTTTTAGCCTTCTGTTGAGTCTTCAAGCCCAGGTAAATATTTTTAATATTTCCTAAACTTATAAGGGAAGAGGGCACCCTTGAAAAATTATTTTTGCTTGCCTCTTCCACTTAGTAATTTCAGGATATAATCTGATAAGTAGGTTGGTGGCCGTGCTGGTTTAAGCAGTCCCTGCTTTCTTCCAGTCTGTACCAGCACAGGTTTCTAAATGGTGAAATACACTGGGGAAACAGGATTCTTCTCTTTGCAAAAGCGGCGCGAACACGTGTTTGGGAATGCTGACGTCTGCTGAGGAGCACAATGGGGCTGGGGGAGAGACTGCTTCACCCAGCAGTACCGATACCATCCCTCCTGGCCTGGCTGTCAACAGTTAAAGCGCTCTACGTTTTACTGCATAATGGCATCAAGAACAAAAACAAAGAAAACCAGTATTTTTTTACCTCAATGAATTACTAAAAATGAGGGGTTTCATTACTTCTGTTACTAAAGCTGGTTATTTTCTGGTATTCCAGTATCCCAGAATTACTGGCTATTGAGTAGTCAACCTAAGTGTACGTTTTGAATTTCTGGGCTTTTTTTGTTCACTTTTATACCACTGTACTTACTGTTATTTATTTCCAAGGTTTTTGGCATCCTACTAGTGGAAAAGCTTTCCACTAGTGACTTTGGCTGGACTGCCGCTGTCTCTTGAGCTCTTATTTCTTTCAGAGAAACAATCAATTGCTTTAACACTCAAAACTACAAAGTGTAGTTAAGCTTAACCCCTCCCTCTCCCCCCCTTAGCATGGGTATACTCCTCAGGCTTTGGAGAATGAAATTGAAATTGTCCACAGAGACAAGCGGAAAAATGGTAGGAGAGTTAGAATTAGAAATCAGGTATTGCTGAATTACACAAAAATGCCACATCTGCCAAACCATTCATCCATTCGTTTATTTTTCATTGCCATAAAATATAACCAGACTTCTTGACAAAGAGCTGTGGAAAAACTGCATGGGGAAAAATAACTAAGGATTCTGCGTCATAAATAAAATCTGCATAACTGCGAAGCTTACCTTAAGTCTAAATTTTGAGAAAGTCATTAGAGTGTCTTTGTAGTTGTTAAATAAGAAAGCTTGCAAAGGATCAAGGAACCCGCTGCCCTCGGTTTATATTTTATGAGTATTTCTGCTCCCAGTAGGACTCTTGATTCAGACAGGTTTATGATTATTTAGGAATTAAGTCTTCAAAAACTGAACATTTTACAAACGTTTAACTAGGGACACAATATGTAGTACTTTGAGAACTGGCTGTTTAAACAGCATCTCCCGGTTCATTTTTTTCGTGATCTCTTAGCACCCAAAGGACAACTTTCACTGTCCTCTGAATAATGAGATTGGCTTTCCCCAAGAGAAATGGTTGAGGGATTTTGAAGATATTTTAATTTCTCAGTATAAGTTGAGCATTAAAATGTCACCAAAACAAAAAATCAAACTCTGCGAGGCCATGATCTAACTAAAAACATCTTTAAAATGTTTTCTATCAGGAGGTTCAGCAACATCTGATGACCATGAATTTGATCCATCAGCTGATATGCTGGTGCATGACTTTGATGATGAACGGACATTAGAAGAGGAGGAAATGATGGAAGGAGAAACAAACTTCAGTTCTGAAATAGAGGATCTTAACAGGGTAGGTGGCCTTAAGTAGTCATAAAACATAACCGCAGCCCGCAGTCTCACGCAGCTTTTTTCCCTTATATTTGGAATTTAAAAAAAAAAACACCCCTAAAACACTAACAGGTAAATAATATAGATGGGGGAAAGGGACTGAGCTAAATTTGCAGTTCTCAAAAGGTGGGAAAAGGAAACTGGTACATAAATGCTTAATAATGTATAGTGCTGTGGTTGTTCAGTTCCTTTTTGCATATATGTGCTGGTGCAGGGTTTGCATTTTAGAGCAAATAGAAGTTAAACTGCGCTCGGACTAAACTTGTGTGTTCCAGTGTTACTGTTCTCTAAAGCACTTGCACGTGATTAGTGCGTATAGATTTTTATTTTAAAAAAAAATCTCATAATTTTGCATTTATTTTACATCTTAATCCAAACATTTGTATAATAGTTTAGTGAGTACCTTCATTTTAAAGATAGAGGAACCGGAGATGCGGATGAAATGCTTGGCTCAAAGCAAAGAGTGGGGCTGGGGTTAGAACTCACAACCATTGATAACAGCGATAAAGAAATCTTAAAATGTCTCTCTTCTGAAATAATTGCATATAAGATTTATTTGGCATTTTGAGGTTATGCTGTCACTTATGTATTGCCTTAAATGACTTCTCAAGCAGGAATAATATTCTTAAATTATAAACTAGGTTCTTTATAAATGCAAAGTAATTTAGGTACTGTCTGTGACCTCATCGGCTGAAAAGGCTTCCAGATAGATCGTTAATGATTCTCAGAGGCATATTTGATGTACAAATCCTATTTAGTATAAGTGATTATGCCTATGTGACTTTAAATTAATTTCGTGCATTAATCTAAGTTTCGGGTGTAAATGATAATTTCTTTCTGGTAATTTCAGATTTGACATTAAATGGTAAACATAAAGATAAATAGATAGTTTGTGAATCTAAATATGCTTCATCTAGATTAAATAAGAAATGGAGCTCTATGTGTATGTCATGTGTTTTTTGAGTTGAGAATGTTTTTTTTCCCCTCATATTTTCTGAAGAGTCAACATCTGGTTGTGTAATTCTATCACCACATTACAATGCTTTGTTTATAACTGTATTTCAGCCATCAGTTTACTCCCTCATAGCTTGGTTGTCGGGCTGCAAGTTTATAATTTCTTCACGTGTCAGCCCCGTTGTGATCAGGACGGTGAGCAGTGGGATTCACGTTGCTCCGTGTGCTGCTCTTCCCTGCAGGATGCTTTACAGACTGGCAGAGAATCCTGCGGTGGGTTTGGAGGCGTATTGCAGGTCGGGCTTTTACGGAGTTTCAGGTGCTTCCGTGCTAGCAGGGTCTTGCTAGAGACCTGTGGCTACTTCCAGTTGCAGGATAGCAGACTGCACATCCAGACTTACTTTTATCTCTTTTTTTTAGTCATGGATTATAGGCAATCCACTATTGTCAAGACAAGTGCTATCCTGTCTTTTTGTTTCCCCAAATATTTGCACGTATTATTCCAGATTTCCCCCAGGCTGTGAGCGTGCCTGATTTACTAGTTCAGCTCCTCCAGAAGTGAGGTGGCAGTCAGGTTTTGCAAAAGAATTTTTTGGACCTCAATGATTTAACTCCTGACTGTCATAAAAACGAGACCTTCCTCTGGGGGAGAGGATCTTTTCTACTCATGGGCTGAAGCTCTGATAAACCTGTAATGCGTTAGAACTTGCAGTTGAGTAGCGTCCTGCAATGGTCTGTGCAAGTACGTGTGTACGTTTTTGTCTAAATGGCAGTAACGTACCTGAAATACCAGTGATACTTCTTGAAAGGTAACAGTTCTTCTCGGGCAGGAAAGCTTTCTGCGAGGTGGTGCGGCAGGCTACGGCAGGCTGTCCTTGATCAGACCCAGACGTGTTCAGCAGTACCATTTCCCGACGTAGCAGCGTCTATCCCAGATCTGACCAGAGTCCAGGCTAACCGGTATTGCTTCTCCAGCAGCCTGAGAGACAGCGCTCAGGAAGGTGTGGTGCCTCCCTGCCCTACTGATGGGTTTTCAAGCTTTTGACTCCCTTCCTTTTTCCGGTTGTTGGTCCATGGAATCACTTGGTTTCTCCTTTTGGGGTCCCCCTTTTCAGAGAGGGCTCTTGGGCTTAATTAGGGTTATGCACCAGCATCCTCTTGTCTCTAAATGAGAGAGCTATACAAGGAAGTATGCAGTGTTTCTCCCAAATATTTTTCCAGCCTCTAGCAGGGTGCAGTTCAGGCACATACAAAAAAGATGTTGTCTCTTTGTCTGTAATGCCTGTCAGTCTTATTTTTCCTCTTCCTGTGGATTTGTCCATTTTATTTTTGACCTCTCTAAGCTTAGCATCCACGAAGCGTGTGGCAATGTGGCGCAGTTCATTTAGTGTGAGAAACGTGTTTGTTATTTCAGACCTATTCTGTGTTCGTTTCGGTCCTTGCCCCTAAGCTCTTAAATTGGAAGAGTGTACAGTCTTTTTTATATATATATATATATATATGTATAAATAAATTTATATTTACCTTCTCTGTGCTGCTTATGATACAGTTCTCTGTCATATCACTCCCCCTCACCTCTACTCCAGATGCACAAGTTCTAATTCATTTCTTGTTGTTAAACATCTTCCATGCGAGACATTTCTATGTCTTTGATAAGATTTGTTACTTTTTTAACCTTTCCTCTTTTTGCAATATCCCGAAACAATACAGAAATCATGATTTATATTTTATATTGAAGAGTTGCTGGCCCTTGGGGCCTTTTGGAGTGAAATGGACTATTGGAAGTTGAGAGGCTCTACCTAAGAAAAATGTTGTCAGTGCAATACCACTTTCCTGGGTAACACATTGTTCACACGCAGACAAGCAGTACTGGTAACCCCTGTGGTACTCTTATTTTTACACAGCAAAACTAACTACGCTTGCCTTTTCTAATTGGTATTGTTATTGCGTTTCCAGAAACTAGAGATGTGTTGATCGGTGAAAGCCCTCAGGACAGGAGTTCACTGGAGGAAGTCTAATGTCAGCTGATAACTACAAAATCTGATTATCAGCCGAGATGTACTTTACATACTAAGAAAAAATATTTAGAGCAAGCAGACACCTCTAAATAATAAAGAAAGGATTTGATCCTCTGAGAGAGAGAATTTTAAAATGCTTTCTGCAGTTTTCTGCTCAAAGAAATTTGATTAGGGATGCCGTATACTGCCCCAAAGGCTGGCTACTGAGGTGTTGGAAGTAACCAAGTAATTTGCAGACCCAGGAATTAATATTTTTTTGTTAATAAAGTGAATGCAATTGATAACAGTTTGGCAGCCACTACATTTGAGAACCAGCTGTATCATTTGAAATGTTTCTTTGGAGTGAACCAACATTCTAAATATAAAGATTTTTAAATATGCCTGTATTTTAGCAGATCTGCTTCCAGCTGTGGATGGTTTTGTAGACAACTAGCTTAAAATGTATGTGTAGCTGTAAACATCACTCCTGTCTTTACCTGGATGTCAGGACCCTGATTATAAGGTGATCCCTCAACCTTATCCACCCCATTTTTGTTTCACCCAGAAAGGAGAGTGGCACAGAGAAGTGGAGAGGTGCTTTTTGGTGTAATTTTGTGTTCAAAGCCAGGGCGGCAGAACTGTGTGGAACTGTCCCTGTAGTGAGACTCCCCAAATGAAGATTCAACTCCATGTCCAAGCGGGTCTGCAAGTTCTGGTCCTTCTTCTGCTGAGTGCTTGGAGACACTGCAGAAACCGCTGCCTCGCACTGGGACAAGTTCCTGCCTGCAAAAACTCTCAATATCTTAGCTGTCTGTGTGAAGCTGTTGCCGCTGACACACAATTTATGGGGTTTGTCCACAAATATGTACAAAATACTACAATTTTTAGGTAGTTTTTGGGCAGCGAAGGGAATACCAACCATGTATATTCCAATAAGGAGCATGTTCGCTCTGGGTACTGAAAGGGTCTGATGTAACCAGACGTAACCTGCCACGCTGCAGGGCTTGTGTTTTGGTAAAATAGAAGTAGAAGAATACTAAGGGAGGGTGGGGTGTACTGCCCTTTGGTGACCTTTTAATGAGCTTTGTGGCCCCTTCGCGCAATTTTTGGTACGTGAGGTCTGCTACATATTCATAAAGGATTGGGTATCTTTAACCCACACATTTTTCTTAGGAGCCAAAACTTCAAATTTTGCCTGTCCATTCATTTTGGAGTTGTCATTCTTAGTATACGTGGTCATCAAGTGTCTGGTTTTGCTGTGATACGTTTAAAGTGCACCCCTTCAAGCTATAGAACAGATGTGAAATGTGAAATATTTTTGTTAAAGTCTCAAACTTTGTTTGGATGTTTATCAGGAAAGCGATATGCCAATCCAGGAGCTACTGAGCCGTTACGGCTATGATGGTACCATTCCTCTCCAAGAAGATGATGATGATGAAGATGATGAAGAGGAAGAGGAGGAGGGAGAAGATGATGATGACGTTGATAATGATGACAACAGCGGCTGTAGTGGGGAAAACAAAGTAAGTGTTGACGCTAATTTGGAACTGATGTTCATACAGCCGTTCTGTGCGAGACAGCTACTCAAGATGCCAGATCACGGCGGAAGTAATTAGTAATATGTTCACTGAACTCTAATGTTTATTCTTAATTACCTGCCTGTATTTCTCTTCCTTGCTCTTAATTTCATATGTATCATTCCAAACGGTTGCTGTGGCAAATTAGGGGACGTGTGTACGTATAGCACCATGTCAGAAGGGGTTGTAATTGTCCTTCAGAAGTAGTGTGACTTCAAAACTGAAGTTGTAAATGCCCGAAGGCACCTTTGTAGATATGGCTGATTGCTTGTTTCAAGATGAAAAGCTGATCTGCTGAAACCGAACAGTGAAGTGTGGAATTGAATTAAATGTGTCTCTGAGTATTGGGAATGGCTGCAAGTTTTCTAGCTTTAGCATTTTAAATTCTGTTTTTTTCTGCCTGGCAGCCCTGGTTGTACCTAAATTGTTAACTGAATCTAATGCTTCAAATATATTTGCAAAATGTATAGTTTTGAACTTAGTGTCTTTAAAATCCTGTTCTGTGTGCTCCTAAAATAATTTTCTGATTTTAGAAGAATCTTTTGTACTTGTGCTTGTCATACATATTTGTAACAATCCTGTCCTGCCGTGGGCACAGCCGTAACTTCCCCATTACTGGTGGCATTCAGAGTTGCATCCTGAATGCCATTAAAATACGAAACCTTTTGTATTGTCAGTAACAAAAAAGCTTAGCCATTAATGGAAGTCGCATTACCTAATCTGGCTTTTAAAAGGATGCGTTTTGTTCTTTGATATCTTACCCATTTTAGAATCTCTGGAATGCAACACAGAGGTGAGGGATGATATATCTGATTCAGAAAATGAAGTTCTTGGGATTTACAGACTCCCTTGACAGATGCTGTGAAAGATTGCTCTTTGGGTTGCATAGTTCAAAAAGAAGAGAGATACGTAGTTATATGGCATCCACAAAGGTGCAAGAAGCTGGAGAGAGGGAGAAGCTTACATAACATACAAAATTGAAATAAGACACAAAATTGTTGTATTTTGTTATGCACAGCGGTGTTCCTGAAGTCTTGCTTTCTTCTTGTCTCCTTGCTTCCTCTCTGCTTCCTGGCACAACTTCCATCTTCTCTGTTCTCGTCACCTCCTGGCTAGTTCCCCGGTTCTGTTATTAGCAGATTTACGATACTGCCCATCTTCTCTCTTGAATGGACAAAACCTCAGTGTCTGTCACTGCTGCTAGCAGCAAGACCCGTCGTCTTTGCCTCTCCATGGGGCACTAACACTTTGCAGCATGCTGCAGAAGCAAGAGCCTTCCCGCCCAGCAGCACCAAGGCTTCCAGACTGGGCACTGTGGTTGAACTGGGAGTACGTGTTCGCCTCTGCTACCCCAGTTTTGACAGGGCTGGAACAAAGAGCTGGGCACAAAGAGCTAGCTAACCTGTTACGGTTGTTTGCCTCGGGGTGCGAGAACGAGAGCTCTGAAACACGTGCATGCTCTTAGAGAGGCAGTAAAATACATTGTGGGGGTGGAATAATTTTATAAATCATTCAAGCTTTCTCTGCAAGTGCTCGTCTTTCTACAGCTTATTTAGCTGTGCTGCACTTAGCTATTTTCTATTTTTAATCTGCTTTAAGCCGCACGTGATAACACTCTGGTTGCTGGTAAAGGTACACGTAAACGTGTGCTGTGCCTGATGCTGCCGTCTGAGAAGCAGCGAGTGTGAGTGCTTACAGCATACTCACGAAACACAGAAGAGGTATTGACAACATGCACTGAAATAGAAAACAGTGATGTCTTTTTTTACCTTTATCATTTTAATTATCCTTTAATTATAATAATTCCCAGAGTTATTGTGGTTTATCTTCTAAAAAATAAATATATTCTAATTTTTTGTCTTTCAATGACTCCATGTACGTATTTGAGTCTACTTACATGCTGTTTCTATGGGGTTGAACCCCACTATTGAATTTTTTTGATGTGAATTTTCGTGGAAGGTATCATTTCCACTTGATGGAGAAAAGTATAGCCAGTAAATAATTCCTTCCCTTTTTATTGAAAATTCATCAGGAAAGGTTTTAAAGACGGTAAAATAAAATTTAAAGTTAAATAAAATGAATTGAAAACCACACGGATTTGCTTGACTGATTTAAAAAAAAACTAGGCCTGATATTTAGTTGTGGTTCGTATTTCTGAGTTGTGTGTTAGAGTCTGAGCATTAAATTGATCTGCTTACAAGCCTGGTCAATAAATAGTGTGGTGTGTTTACGCGTTTGTTGTGGCTTACTCTGGACAGACCATAATGAATACAAGTCAGATAAAAGGTATTTGGGTTTGATACATTGATGATTTTGGAAAAAGTATTGACAAAACAGTGTTTGTCACATACAAGGAATAGCTGATCTCCTGTTTGCTTTTTTATATTTAAGGAGGAGACCATAAAAGATTCGTCAGGCCAGGAAGATGAGACCCAGTCGTCCAACGACGACCCAGCACCATCTGTCGCTTCTCAAGATCCACAGGAGATCATCCGCCCGCGTCGATGTAAATATTTCGATACAAGTATGTACAGTTTAGTACTAAGCGCAGTCGTCTCGGTATGGTTGACCTTTGGGTAAGAGCATCTCCAGTTAACGTAGTGTTCTGTTTCTGAAATCGGCGTGTTGATACCTAGAAACGTGTGTGTGTTCTCTTTCATCACCCTGCGCTTGATTATCCGTATGCTCAAAATAATAGGCAAGAAAAAGAGTGCTGGTTTGAGCTGAATGTTAAATCTTCTCTGCAGATAAGGGATTCTTTATAAGGACAGTGGAAAAATTTTCTTGTACACGGAGCCCAGGCGTGGTAAATGACTGTTTAGTGTGGTACTCCCTTACTAGCATAGTTCCAGCTGCCAGTTCACGCTAAGGACATAGGTAAAAATATTTGCAGGCAGGAAATGTTCCAACTAGGTGATTGCTGCACAGTGTGTGATTATTGTGACAAGCCCTGGTAACACCAGGTTACGTACTCGTTCAAAGAAGATGAGAGTCCAACTCCAGGAAAGAGTAAAAACTGACATTCACTGGAAACAGAACCCCAGATCTCTTCGGGATCGCTAATACAGAAAATGAAAGCAATGAAATCTGAAAAAGGCCAGTAGATTGTTAAACCTGAAATAATGAAGGGGGAGATAATAATGGAGAAAATTTGCTTCAAGAATTCCACATTTTATACTGTTGCCAGCATTGTGGACTGATCATTTTCTCTCTTGTTTTGTTTAAAATTGGTTTTGCACCCATTTGAAACTATTGAGCTGGTGTTAGGTAGCTGTCCCTTTAGGCAGCTCTTTCTGTGGCAGTCTTACTTAATGGGATCCGAACCTTTTAGCGCTGAGCTGTCGGCAGGGCCATTTGCGCCGCAGATATCTTACCTTTCTTTGATGGAAGTGACTGTCGCAGCTGTTTGAATTCCTGCTGTTCTGTGTTTTAACAAACAGAAGTTAAAGCAAAGGTTCCTTATGATATTAGTCATGATGCTGTAGAAATGCTATTTTCTAATCTAGTTTATTTTAATCCAAAAATGCCAGGGAACCTCAGCATATAGCTCTGCAGAGAACTGCAAATATCTTAAATCTTGCATTAGCATTAGCTTAATGCAAGCGTATTGCATTAGGTTTTGGGTTTTTTTACAATGTTCAGCTGTGTATAGAATATAATTTGATGTACAAATAATTTAGTGGTGATATTATCACATGCTGTACATAAAGCAGATATTGCCATTGCTTTCAGTACATCCTGAAAGGCAACTAGCCTATATCATAAAGAGCTTAAAATTTTTGTCAGTCATTATCCGAAATAATCTATTTTAAACGCTGCTGTGCATTCCTGAGCAGTACATCCAAGCCCAGTAAATCCCAGTAAGACTGAGAAAAGCACGCTTGCAGATTTCTCGCACCTTACACTGCAGTCTACCTTAAATTCAGTGACAGCTGCTGTAAAAAGCTAGCAGCTCCCTGAAAATGGTGTTGAGACCCACATGTGGATGCTGAACAGCCACTCAAAAATACTTTCAGAAAGTAACTGTTTGTAGTAAATTTGGGTGTGGATCGTCTCAACTGCTTCAGAGCTGGGTGACAGAAGGGACATTTTAATGAGGTAGTAGTAAAATTGATGGATGTACTAATTTGTGCCTTGACTTTTCAGAGCCTTTTGTGTACCTTAATCCATTCTAAATGTGAACACTGGGTGTAATTTTTTTTTTAAGTTGCCAATACTGAAACATTTAATATTGTCACTAAAACTGCCATTTGTACTTGTGTGGTGGCAGGTAGGGTGGCAGCGAGGGCGAGCAGGGCTGCTGTGCGGCTGGAGGCTGGGCTCGTGTTCCCCGTGTAAATGTTTGAACAATTTCTTGTAGATAGTGAGATAGAAGAGGAATCGGAAGAAGATGAAGATTATATTCCCTCAGAAGACTGGAAAAAGGTAATTACTAAGTCCTGTATTTCATGAATAATGAGTTGCTCTGTTACCTAGTAACTCTGAGCTCTATAGATCACCCAAATCCTCTCCAGTTTTTCCCCAGAAATATAAGATTTTTGATAGTAAGAAGTGTTGAAGAGCTCTAACAGTCAAAAATCCATTTCCATGTAGTGTCTGTTAACTGTATTTTTAGATTTTGAACAATGGAAGTTTTAAGGGGTAAAAAAAAGATGTGGTCTTTCTCTTGTTTGCTAACAAAAACCATCACAGCTGTGGTTGCTTAACTTCTTGTTTCTGTTATTTCAAAACAGGAAATCATGGTGGGCTCTATGTTTCAAGCTGAAATTCCAGCTGGCGTATGCAAATACAAAGAGAATGAAAAAGGTGAGACATAGCACGATTACCGTTATCGCTTTGTTTGAGATTATTTTCTAATGGGGAGAAATAAAAGATTTATCTGATGTCGTGTGTCTTGTAAAATAGAAGAGCTCCTTCAAGTGAAAAACAGCCATCATCTCAAACTGTAGTTCATTCTGTACTTCCCATCAGAGCTGGAGCCTTGGAAAGGGAAAAGAAAGATTCTATTGCTGGCCTGTTGAACTCTTGTATTCTCCTTTGGTAACGTACACAAGCTTTCCACGGAGCTGATGTTAACCTCTTCACCTAGTGTGTTTAGTTTATGTAAAACAAAATAGGTAATAAGGAAATGGTGTTGCTGGAATCGGATTAACACGTTGAAAGAGGCAAAATGGTACCAGCAGCTTTGATTTTCACCTTTTATAACTCTTCAGACAGTATTAAAGAACCTCTTGTTCTACTTTTGATTTTTTTTCCCAGGAACTTTTTCCTCCCTCATAACCAGAGCCTTTGGCTGTATGCTGCCAATATAATCAAGTCAGGAAAGGTAGACTCAGTTTAAACCCAACTGTGAGCTTAAAATAAGCACATTTTTTTGCTCATTCAGCCAATTACTAAGAATTTGTTTACACTGCGGGTCATTTTGAGACTGTGGCTTTTGTACTTTTATATAAGTTAGTTTTTAAACTAACCAGCACAAAATTCAGTGCCTTCCTGGAATGCAAGTATCTGCCTGAGCAGTGGCAGGCAGTCTAGCTCTGAGCTCCGGGTCGCAGCAGCTGCGCTGTAGCCTGATCTCGCTAGAAACTGTCTAAAACCAGCGCCAGTCCTGCCATCGCCTTAGAGCAGGCTCACGCCGAGGCTGGCGCGTTCTGGCAGCTCCGGACTTGGTAGCCAGCGACCTTGAAGAGAAACAACATGGCAAGTTGGGGGCTTCCATGAAAAACAGAAAACAGCAAATTAGCAAACAGCTGCTTTTTAGCTGTGGAGGAGTTGCTCTTCACACACTTTCCTGCTTCTGTCGGAAAATAGAGCTTGAACTGTGTGTTTGCCTGAGGTGCAGTAAATTGTGCTTTACTGGTCACTCACCTGCTTTTCCTGATATTTACTCAGCTGTAAATGGCTTCTGGCCTCCAATAATAAAACAGATATCACTGCTTTGTGCATTGCAGTAACCTATATAAAACAGTTTTTCATAGTCTGCAGAACAGAGCGCCTACATCGTGGGCAAAACCAGTTGAGGAGAAGTTAAATTTTCACTAATCATGGCAGGGCTATTCTAATTTTATATAGCTTTATGCCACTTCTTTCCCTTCTGCTGTGCTTTAGATGTAACCTTTGATGAGACGCCCAACTGGAATATTGATGAGGCTTAAAAAAGTGAAAAAATAAATGTCTGAGACTACGTATTTAGTACTTTCACGTACCCAGCCCATCATCTTTGTTGTTCTTTAACGAAGGGGAAATTCTAATTGTCAAATTCCCAGACGGTAAGGCGGCTAGTCCTTTCGTACCCAGTCCTGTAAGCAGGAGCACAGAAATGCTGGAACTCGTAAGAATAACTGCGTTGCTTGTCAGAGTCTGTTCTGACATGCCGTTGTGAGGAAACAACGACTCTGTAATCCACACTAAGCTAATTACAGTGGACTGGCTCTCCCAGAAGTATGCCTGGAGACCAAATTAGCTGCTGCTAAACGATTTCAGGTTATGAAAAATGTACAAAAGTAAAATAAATGTTTTCAGAAGGCTTGGACTTGAAAATGGAAGGATAGCTCTGAGAACTGAAAGGTGCCGAAGCTGGTTTGAGACTTGAGGACCGCTGTCGTTCACAAACATTGCGGTGTACTCAGCTTGCGTGTTAAGAGGGGCTTAGCACCGCTTGTCAGTTAGCTCCTGGAAAGAATTGGTGCTTCTGCTGGAAAGAAGAAGCAAATATCCCAGGATACCTAGAGTCTTTTTCTTAAATGAGCAACCAAACATCAGATTTAGGACTAGCCTTTGGACAGAAAAGCTCCCAGAAAATTGCTGGGAGCTGTTTCCAAAGAGTGTGTCGTTTGTGATATGGAGCCGTCTTTCTTTACAAAACACTTAATAGTTTTCCTTACCGGTTTGGGGTTTTTATTTATAGTCTGTTTCATGTTAGCAATAACCTGAATTTTACTTTGTTTTGCTGTACCAGTATTTTAATCCTTTAGGTTCTTCAGAATAAAAATGGGAGATAATTCAAAGGATATGTCATTGGCCATGCCCTTCCCATTAATATCTGTTTGATTTTCTGGTCTGAAAGCTCATGCAAAAGCTCTCAAAGAACGGTAGAGATTTGGTAGTATTAAAATTCAGCGATCTTTACCTGAATGATTTTGTTTTAGAAAATATTTCTTGGAAGTAGTAGGAAGGTCTTAGCAAAATTTCTTTTCAGGAGCTGTTTTGACTTCAGTATGCCTGGCATTAGTTTCTCTTCTGAAATAGTTTTCCATGTCTGCTGGCTGCCATCAGCAAAACCGTGCGGCATGGGGAAAGGGCGTGCTGGGTGGATCGTTAGGGAACGTGCCGGGTAGGGCTGCTACCTCATGGTGTAAGTGGCTTCAGGAGGAGGACGGGGAAGGTGGAGTTCTTGGAGTTTCATGAATGAGCCCTAGAAGCTAGAGCAGAGATTATGCCAGAGATTTGAAGACAATGTAAGGTGTAGTATCCGCGTCCTTTGGATCACTGCATTCACAGGAGTCTCTTTTTCCTGTCCTTACCTGTGTTCTGGATTCATCTTGGTGCTCTGATGATCTTCCAAGGTTTCCTAATCGCTAGCTTTATAAGCGAGAACGAACTTCTGTGTTGTTTTAGCTTGGTTTTCTTTTTCCTGTGGTTAATTCAGTGTATGAAAATGATGACCAGCTGCTGTGGAATCCTGACTTCTTACCAGAAGACAAAGTGATCGAGTTCCTAAATGAAGCATCAAGGCGTACGGGTGATGAGAAAGGCCTGGATGCAATTCCTGAAGGATCACATATTAAAGACAATGAGCAGGTATATGAGAATAATTAGGATTTGTAGTTTCATGTTACAGAATGAATTGTCCCTTTTATTTTATTTTACTCCCAAGATTTAAAATTGTATTTGAAACAGCTTTATTGTTCCTTGTGGAAATAGAAATGTGATGGGTTTTTTACCTCTCAACAGATAATAAACTGTTAACTTAGGCATAGCATTGCTTTATACATCAGTGTATTATTTTATATATAAATAATTGTGTGTAGATGAGTTTTGTTCCTTCAGTTACAGATTTTTTTTTTTAAAGCTATATGAATGCATACATAGAAAAAAAAACCCCATCAATTTTATAAATGTATGCTGTGGATGGAAATGTTAAAATATTTTACCTGGATATATATTTGTTTATGTAATTAGAGATTTGGAAATTTAAACAGAGAAGATATGTCTTTGTACTGTCTTAAATTATATTACGTTCATTCAAAGAGTTTATTTTTAATCATTTCTTAATAGGTGTCAGTGATTTACTACGTATGCTTCTGTGGCACAACATAAATGGAGTGGTATCTAGAATTTTACATGTGTGCCTTTTAATCCTTCCAGGCATTGTATGAACTAGTTAAGTGCAATTTTGATACTGAAGAATCATTACGAAGGCTGAGATTTAACGTCAAGGCAGCCAGAGGTGAGCGTACACTGCAAGTTAAGTTTATATCGTTGAACTCTCCTTTTGTTTGTTACACAGGTGCTGGGTTTTGCTGTCTAAACTGAGCCTGAACACGCGTAAGCCTTAGGTATCAGGGCTCATTTAAATGCACCTTCAGTGAGTCTCTTGCTGTTCTCTGAGAGAATGAAGTTAGCGGACATAGGATAAACATGTACATGCCCAAAGAGGGCCTGGAAATTAACTGCCTGTCAATAGAGCTTCATATTTGTGTCTGTGACTTTAATAACGGGTTAAAATTTACAATGACTTCTTAGCAGCTGAAGTGTGCATTTCTTGGACATTTTGTTCTTTGTTCTTCTAGATCTTTTCAGTAATCAAAATTAATGGAACAAACACGAAATATAAAATTAAATAATTCACAATTTTAAATAAAGGAGAATGAGCATCTAAACCTTTTATTTCAAAAAGTATAAGACTGAAAAGACCCTGGTCTTAAAGATGCTTTTGGAGCCTTAAGCATTTCCCGTTTTGGTATCGATCTTTGTACTCAAAGCAACAAGAAACTAAGAGGAGGCACAAGTTCTTTTCCTTGCACGTTGATCGGTTGGTTCTGCTGTCAAACCTGTGACTTCTCCAGAGGGGCAGGATGGTCAGCGCAGGTTTCCAAGAACTTCTTCCTCTTTCTGCTACCCGCTTATTTTCCTCACGCGGCAGGGCTGGACTTACGGACCGTTTATAACAGTCCTGACCGACTAACTGCTTAAGGCAGCCAAATTTCCCACCTCCTCACTAGAAGGGACAATGTTCATTTTTGAACTAGTCAGTGAAATTTCTGGAGGTGGTTCTCACTTAGTCAGCAGATGGTGTAAGAAACCTGAATAGCACATATGTTTTCTGTCACTTGCGTTTTCTTTTATTGGCCATATGCTTTTTTGTTCAGTATTTTCTTTATTGCATTTCCTTGGTATAGAAGAGTTATCCGTTTGGACAGAAGAAGAATGTAGGAATTTTGAACAAGGGCTGAAAGTGTATGGCAAGGATTTTCATGTGATTCAGGCAAATAAGGTAAGCACAGATTTCAGGTGTAGTTATCACCTTTTTTCTTTAATTAATTGCAAATAAATTCTTACCCTTAATTTTCTTCACAAATTACTATATTTACTTCTTCTGATTTTTACCACATATATGCCCAAATTGGTTTCTCAGAGTCTGTGTTCTCTGTAACCGGGGCTGTGAACCCAAAGGTCAGAAAAGTGCAGCAATCCTGCTGTGCATACAGGAAGGTCTGCATCCCTGGAGTCTTCCTCCGGTCTACAGACTGGAGAAACAGACCTGAATATTTCTCCTGAAGCTGTCGCTTGCAGCACCTCATGATATTTTAGTATTAAATAGTCTTAGTTACGCTATCAGACTTTACATTTCAATTTCTGGGCCTCTGAAATTTTGAGTCAATAGGTTCCACTATTCCCTATGTTGTATAAAGAAGCCTTGACTTTGAATTTCACACCTCTTGATTTAAATGGTAGCTTTCTGCCAAAAATGCCTTTCAATTTAATCAAAATCTGCATGGTACGTATTTCCTAGGTACGAACAAGATCAGTTGGTGAGTGTGTAGCATTTTATTACATGTGGAAGAAATCAGAGCGTTATGATTTCTTTGCGCAGCAGACGCGATTTGGAAAGAAGAAATACAATCTTCATCCTGGCGTAACGTAAGATGTGCATTATTTTTATGTGCTTTTATATGTTGGGTCTGAATCTTTATTTTATACTGCTCTAACCTGAAATGGTCTGACAACTGAGGGATTCCATAGTCCCAATTTGCAGCCAGAAAACAGCCAAGGTGTTAGAAAAGCTTACTAGTGCGTATAATATAATTTCTAAAATACACAAAAGAATTCTGGCCAACACAGCACCCTGTCCTAGGGCTTTTTTGGGTGTACACAGCTCCTTTCCCCAGTCACATCTCTGCTGGGCAAAGAGGGAAATGCCTGTGCCTAACTGTATTCTCCTCCCTCAAAAGCGAGCAAGTGAGCCAACATACTGTTCTGTCCTTCATTCCAATGCTATGATTTTAGCATCCCGCTCTCCACTGACTTTTTCCGAGACTTTTTACTAGTGTTTTTAGTTCTCATTTGTTCCTGGTTTCTCGGTTGATCCTTCTTTTTAATATTATTGTTTCTTTAAACATCTTAGCACTGTGTGTTGGACCACTGAGGTGAACTTGCAGGATGATGTTAAGAGTTGCCCTCTGTGGCTTTGTAGAGTAGACTGTTTCAGAGAAGCACCCAGAGTGGTTTTCTTAACCACTTGTCAGGGACAGTCTGTCTCTCCCTCTTCTTCCATCTGGGTTTTTTTTTTTTTCCATTTTTGCCCAAATTAGACACTTTTCATTGTTAAACACTTAAAGCATGCACTGATTCTTTTGCAGTTGACTGCATATGGTGACCAGAAGAAGTGTCATTAAGGGTTGTACTTGTCTATTCTTGAGCGATTTTGCAGATAGGTGTGGGAATTTAGGGTGCAGTGTCAGTTCCAGAATAATTATGCATGAGGATATGCTGTTTCTGGAGTTAATCCAGACTAATGCCATACGTACAAGCGCTTTACCAGCCAGCTTTGCTTGTTTAAATCTTTCATAAGAGATTTACTATTAGTGACCTAAATGGTAGGACTGGAATAGATTTTAGATATGGGAATGCCTTAAACTCTGAAGTTTTTAATTTACCTTTAACTTTACCCCTTTTGAGGCTGTACGTGCACAAAACTTAGGTACTTTAATGGTATGTTATCGCTGCTGCAGCAAATTGCAGTAACTTAGTACGGACCTGCCTGAGAGCATCGCCTTGAAAACATGGTTCACAGCATCCCAGCATATTGAAGTTTGAGTTTCTGCATCGTCTTACGGGACTTCGCGTAAGCAGAGGCTGAATTTATATGAGCTGGCTGCCGTGCTTGGTAAACAAATATATATTTGCTGTGGACAAACCATACGTGACCCAGTTAACACAGGAGATCTTAAAGCTCTTAACTTTGAAAGAGAAATCTGTGCGTTTCAAAAGATGTGAAATGTGAATTGCTCACGCTTGCAGCGTGTGCAGTGAGAGTTTTTGTACAAATAACAGCGCTGCTTTACACAGCAAGGGCAATGCTGAGTGTGCTGTTGCTGTTTCTGATCTCTAGAGATTACATGGACCGTCTCCTGGATGAAAGTGAAAGCGCTGCTTCCAGTAGAGCTCCGTCCCCTCCTCCTACAACTTCCAACAGCAGCACCAGCCAGTCCGAACGGGAAGACAGCACAACCAGCAGCAGTAATCAGAACGGTAAGCGCGTGCCCCGTCCCTCCTCAACAGTTGCCAAGTCCTCACAGGTGACAGCCCAAATGAGAAGCGCAAGTCTATTTTAGATTTAAATATTTTCCATGGCGTTAGCAGCTTTAAGTGAAAAATGTTTTTTAAAAAAGCTACGTGTTTGCATTTAGCCAGTGGTCACATACTGAAGAAAAATCTCCACTAGACTCTTCCTTTTAAATGTAATCGCTCTGTTCTTGTCTTCCCCGCGCTAGTGTAGAAGTGTGATGCTCACTTTGTGAGGAGCCCCGTGCAGGATATTTAAAACAACCGAGAAGGGAACGGGGCTGTTGCGTAGCACACTAGTGCTTCTCCGGTGCTTGTCTCAGGAACACCGTTAGCTGTTCGTACCGGACACGGGGCATCGAAGGGCAGTTCGGAACGGGAGAGCGCCAGGGCCACACGATCGCTCAGGAAGGAAGAAAACCTCAAAAGCCAGGGACAGCCGTTCCGAAGGAGCTGAGGTGAAAGCAGTAGCAAGAGGAGTGAGGAGCTTGGGGGCTGAGTCAGATTGTGAGAATCCAGTGGAAGCCACAGAAACTGCCCAGGTGAGACAGGCCACCTGCAGTTAGGGGAATCCAGGACATTTTTTTTTGACTGTTGTTGCTTGTAAGGGCTCCGTCGTGATAAGTCTGTCATTTGTGTGCAAATAAATCGCTCGTTCATCACGCAGCGAGGAGACGGAGAACGATATTGGCTTTCTAGTTCAATGGGACTAATCAGCCTTCTGCTTACTGACCCGTCGCGGGTTCCTGCGGTACTGCTTACGCTGCCGTTCTCTTTCTTACGGTGTGTCTCTGTAACGCAGGGGTTTCTGCTAACGGGCCAGGCGAGGCACCAAATAAAGAAGAAGCAAAACTGGAAGGATTGCATGTAAATGGACCTGCCAGTGGCAAGAAAACGCCTCACGCGGATCTGGATACAAATGGGTATGAAACAGAAAGCCTTTCGATTGACCCAAAACTCGCTCATTCGGCTTCAAGAAATGACAACGATTTTGAAGACAAAAATGAAAGACCTCTAAAAAGAAGAAGAATTAACAGCAACGGAAAAGAGAGTCCAGGTTCTTCAGAGTACTTCCAAGAAGCAAACTCACATGGGAGGCTTGAGGAACTAGAAACTTTGGATGACTGAATGCTAGGAGCTGATTTCATTCCTCGGAGTAAATTTTGGGTGTCTAAAATTTTCAGGGTTGATGGGTTACCTTACAAACTCCAGTTCCGTAAAACAATCTGCTGAGATTTTTTTTTTCCTAATACCTTCTAGTTGGCTCTTAAGATCTGATTATTTAGGTTTTTTTTCAGTGCTGAAAAGCAGTAGGAGAATATTCCGCTTCTCAGAGCTGGCAACCATAGCTCTGGGAACTCTAAGGCTCTTAAAAATATTTTGGGAAAGAAATCAGTGAGTTTCTGCACAAATACTCCCAGCCTAACCCATTAAAGACACTTCTGTGCGTAATACACTATTTAGGCATTGTACCCGTGAACAAAGCATCCTATTTGAAGCAGGGGGCTGGTTCAAACCTTGCAGGGAGTTAAAATGAAACGCAGAATGCCAAGGCACGCATCAGAGTAGGCACGGAGACTTCCACTCACGCTAGCGAGAGGAAAGTGTCGGCCCAGCGTTAAGGGACCCTTATGAATCCTGAAAGTTATGAGCACAATTATTTTTATATATAGAAGTTTTAAAAGGTAAATAAATAAACCAGGTCAGGTTTGTATATGTAAAATTGTTGACATCAATGATGTCTTTCCATATTCTTTATCTGGGCTAAAGAAATACATTCTGTATTTTTCCAGATTTCTTTGTAGCCTTTGAAAGATTTTTACAGTACTTATGTCTTGATCGAGCTGTCCTTTCTTAAAACAAAAGCTTGTATAATTTTCTTAACTTGTACAGTTGGTAAACTTTTATGAGAGAATTGATATCCTGAGTCTAATGTCAGCTTCATTTTATTTTGCTGAAGTCTTTTCTAAAAAAAACAACGAAAAACTCCCAAACCAAACCAATTGATTTAAAAAATGCTTCTTAGTCACCAACATGTTATTTTTCTCCTCAGACAACAGTAAACAATTAACATCAAGAATGGTTAGAAGTCATTTGATTTCGAAAGAATGGTTTTTTCTTACTTCTGTTTTACGGCAAATAATGATGCTAAGAATTTGTTAGGCACGATGCTTGTGTTGCACAAATTTTCTTACTTTCATCATCCATTTTTCTCATTTTATTTCGAGCTCCGATAAATTTCACGTCAGCCAGACGTGCAAGTTTTTACTTTTCCTTAAACCTTATTCACCAAGATCAGGTGTGAGATGGGCCGTTGATTTATTTTCAGTCTTACCCCTCATCTCCTACATTTCACCGAGCACAGGAAGGGGAGGAAAGGAGTCGAACGATTCTGGCTGTGCAGGTTAGAGACGGACGCGCAGCCGGAAACCTGGTGCCTGATCTGGAATTTCTGAAACCGGTGGACCTCATACGGGTGGGTACTTCAGTGGGAGCAGAACCTATATAGATCCAGCATCTAGCGAGTCACGTGTGCAGAAAGGGAGAGTAGGTAGGGGTACCTATTTTAAGATTAAAGTGAGAGAAATGAGAATTCTTTCTAAGTGCATGTGAGGGGTGACCGTCCCACTAGCATAATTTGAAAGTTGCTGAAGTAGGGTTTACATCCGTGAGGTAGAAAGATTTGTAATACTGGTGTTAGGGTTTTTTTCTTTTTAAGCCACAGCTACACATCTGCTATATTAAAAATAGGAAAAATTGTGCATTTGTATAATTTATAATCATGTCTCTTCTTCCTGTGGCTTACAGGTGTGCTGTTAATTTTTAATTGGTTATTTTTACTTCAGGTTTATGAGTCGTATTTATGATTCCAGTTTTCAATGTACGGTCCTATGTATCAACCTTAAAAAAAAAAAACAAACCCAACTGTTAAGGGTTTTGTTTGTTTTGTTTTCTTCTTCAACTACGTGTACTTGGACTTTATGGTCATTAATGAGCCAAATCCTCCGGATCCGGCCCGGCTCCATCGCCACCATGAGTTGCTGGAGCGTGTTAACCTGCTCTTCCCAGAAATGATGTGAACGATCCGTTCTGACTGGTTCCGCTGACGTGCAGAGGTTGGGATCTGCCTAGGATTAGACAGCAATTTACGTGGAGAGGCACAGCAGAAGGTTTGTTAACGCATTAATCGATTAATTAAGTGATTGCTTTAGTAAGAGGTTGCTGTTAATTCTGCAATCTGGTTTATTAAGAGAAACCCGACGTATCACAGCCTTCCATCAGAGATGGGCTTGAGACGGTTTCAGACTGAGGGTAGCACAGTACTTCTAAGAGTCTTTGCAACTAGAGTCCTGTTTTCAACTTTATTTTTATGCATTTTCATTTGTTTGCAAGTTGGACATACTTCCAAACACTTATAGGAAAGTTAACTGTCTCAGGCTTGTGTGTGAAATACAGCACTGTGTATATTTTCAGGAATGTTGCTTTGTTGGTTTTTTGTTTGTTTGTTTGTTTTGTTTTTTTTTTTTAATCCTACCTTTTTTTTTGGTGATACGTAGAAGAGACTTGACATTCCATAATCAAGAAATATGTAATGCTCAGCTAGACTTTAAGACTATTTAATTATAATTTACATTTTGTTTATGCTGGTGTTTTATACAATACTTTGTTCATGTTCTTCAAAAATGCAGCCACTATAACTTGGTAAGTCATTGCACTACTAAAGCTATTTAAAATGCTAGAAAGAGAGTAACTGTGATTTCATTTACAAAGCCTTCAGTGCAGCCTGGAGCGCAGAACGTGGTCCCAAACTGCGTCGAAAAGAGCCCAGCTTGTGTGTGCTGCTCGGGCACTGTCGTGGTGGGTTCAGCAGCACGAATCGTTGCTGGGCTTTCTAAAGGATTAGATGTGATATTAAAAAAAAAAACACAAAAAAAAAAAAACACCTCAAAAAAAAAGAAACCCAACCACACACACACACACACACAAAAGTGTGGACCAGGGTCGGCTCCTGTCCTGCACTTCTTTTCCGCACACAGAGCGTTCCTGGAGGGGTTTTTTTTGACTGGGAGTACTGAGCACGTGGTGGGATGCTGCATCCCTGTAAAACACATCAGGCCCCACGTAACAGCACAGGGTAGCTGGGGAGAAGGAACTGAGTTTAGCAAAGTAGGGGCTTGTTGTGCTTGTGTGGTTTTTAAAATTCATAGAATTCATAGAATCACATGGTTGGATGGGACCTACAAGATCATCTAGTCCAACTGTCTTCCCACTACCATTGCTGCCAGAGCTACCAAACCATATCTTGTAGCTCCTCATCAAGCCGGCCAGGGACGGCGACTCCACCACCACCCTGGGCAGGCCATTCCAGTGCCTGACCACTCTTTGGGAGAAAAAGTTTTTCCTCACGTCCAACCTAAACCTCCTCTGGTACAACTTGTGGCCATTACCTCGGGTCCTGCTTGTTGCCTGGGAGAAGAGGCCAAACCCCTGCTCATCACAACCTGCAATGAGATCTCCCCTGAGCCTCCTCTTCTGCAGGCTAAACAATCCCAGCTCTCTCAGCCGCTCCTCATAAGACTTGTGCTCCAGACCCCTCACCAGCTTTGTTGCCCTTCTCTGGACACATTCCAGGGCCTCAATGTCTTTGTTGTAGTGAGGGGCCCCAAACTGAACACAGTACTCGAGGTGCAGCCTCACCAGCGCCGAATACAGGGGGATGATTACCTCCCTGCTCCTGCTGGCCACACTATTTCTAATGCAGGCCAGGATGCCGTTGGCCCTCTTGGCCACCTGGGCACACTGTCGGCTCATGTTCAGCTGAGCATCAACCAACACCCCCAGGTCCCTTTCCTCTTCACAGTCCTCCAGCCACTCAGCCCCGAGCCTGTAGCGCTGCTTGGGGTTATTGTGGCCGACGTGCAGGACCCGACACTTGGCCTTGTTGAACCGCATCCCATTCAGCTCAGCCCAGCGACCCAGCCTGTCCAGATCCCTCTGAAGGGCCTCCCTACCCTCAGGCAGATCAACACCACCACCCAACTTGGTGTCATCTGCAAACTTACTGAGGGTACACTCAACCCCCTGGTCTAGGTCATCAATAAAGATATTGAACAAGATGGGCCCAAGCACCGACCCCTGGGGACACCACTTGTAACAGGCAGCCAGCTGGACTTGACTCCATTAACTACTACCCGCTGGGCACGGCTCCCCAGCCAGTTCTTTATCCAAAGAAGGGTATACCTACCCAGTCCACGGGCAGCCAGTTTCCCTAGGAGAATACTGTGAGAGACCGTGTCAAAGGCTTTGCTGAAGTCCAGGTAGACCACATCAACAGCCTTTCCCTCATCCACCAGTCTGGTCACCCAGTCGTAGAAGGAAATGAGGTTGGTCAAGCATGACCTGCCTTTCGTGAACCCGTGCTGGCTGGGCCTGATCCCCTGGATGCCATGCATATGCCGAGTGATCTCACCCAACATGATTTGCTCCATAACTTTCCCGGGTACTGAGGTCAGGCTGACAGGCCTGTAGTTCCCCGGATCCTCCTTGCGGCCCTTCTTGTAGATGGGAGTCACATCGGCAAGCCTCCAGTCCTCCGGGACCTCCCCAGATAACCAGGAGAGCTGGTAGATGGCCGAGAGCGGCTCGGCAATCACCCCCACCAACTCCCTTAGCACCCTAGGATGGAGCCCGTCTGGTCCCACGGACTTGTGGCAGTCCAGATGGAGGAGGAGCTCTCTAACTGTCTCCACCTGTACCCCAGGGGTGTATTGGGCCTGGCACCCCAGACTTCCAGATTAGGGCATAAAGTGCCCTGGGGATAACTGTTCTGCCTGTTGAAGGCAGAAGTAAAGAAGGCGTTGAGGGCCTCAGCCTTCTCCTTATCCTCAGTGGTCACATTCCCCGCTGCATCAAGTAAAGGGTGGAAATTCTCCTTGTTTCTTCTCTTACCACTGATGTACTTGTAAAAGGATTTCTTGTTCTCTTTTTCTGCAATCCAAGCTGAGTTCATGCTGAGCTTTTGCCTTCCTAACTTCCTCCCTGCATACCTTAGAAACTTCTTTATAATCTCCCCACGTAGCCTGTCCCTTCTTCCAGAGGACATAGACTCTCTTTTTCTTCCGGAGCCTCCGGCGTTCGTGGTTCATCCACACCGGTCTTCCCCTACAGCTCGCCTTACGGCATTCAGGAACAGCCTGCTCTTGTGCCTTTAAGATCTCCATCGTGAGGAGTGTCCAGGCTTCCTGGACCCCTTTACCCTTAAGGAGCGACTCCCAAGGGACCCTTCCAACAAGGAAACTACCTTCCACACCCTCTGGGAACCTTTTGGACTGTTTCCTCTGCGCTGTAGGATATTCCCAGGGTATATCAGGGAAGTTGAAGTCTCCCCCGAGAAGGAATGCTGGCGATCGCGCGACTCACTCAAGCTGCTCATAGAACACCTCGTCCTTCTCTTCATCCTGAGTAGGCGGTCTGTAACGGACCCCCACCACGCTGTCACCCCTCCGGGCCTTTCCTCTCATCCTTATCCACAGACACTCGCCTGTATCACTCCCAACCCCAACCTCTTCAACGTCAAAATAGTCTTTAATATATATA